>ML779556.1:671971-687525 GCA_009831015.1 Picea engelmannii
AACCTGCGGAAATTTCTCTTTATAAGGTTTTTACATAGGAAAATGCAACTTCTTTTCTCAGGAAAAGTTCTTCTTCCTTCTCTCTTCAAGAACTCAGGCCACTGTGACCCCTCTAAAGGAAATAGATAGGTTTACATCATTAACGATCATAGGGATGACGAAAATAATGTGTAACAGTTCCCCTTCCAAAACCTTGATTATGAAGCCTTCTAAGGTATTGAGAGATGTTTCACTTCAGCAGACCAGTCTCCTTCCTTCAAATTGAGTAAATGAGATGTTTCAAGTGCCTTTGTGATGTCGTTATTGAGGTAACATGATTCAACAATATTTACGGCACTCTTATGACCAACTTGTGACATTTGCGACAAGTTGTACAGGAGTTGCGACACTTGTGACAAGCAAGAGGTATGTGCGACACTTTTCCAGTTGAGTGATTTGGATGTGTAACAGGGGGAACTCCAATTTTTAAGTCATACTTCCAATCCTTTGCAACACATTATAAGGGCCATAATATTTGGGTGATAATTTATTATCCTTCTTTTATTGCTTGAGATACATCTGTTTATATGGTTGTAGCCTAAAAAATTGCCAAATTCCCTTTCACTGTGATGTTGATATTCTTGTTGTTTCATCCTATTTTATGTCATAACCAAGTTTTCCTTAAATAGTTTGGGAACCTCTTGTTGGTGTATTATGTGTTCCTCCACTACTTAAACCTTTTCAGTCCCTTTCAAGGGTGATGTGATGGATGGAGGATGATATCCATAAAGTTCTAGAAATGGGGACATTTTTGATGAAGTATGGAAGGATATGTTGTACCACCATTATACCAAGGGAAACCACTTGACCCATTGTGTATGTTTATCATATGTAAAGAAATGAAGATATCCTTCTAGACATGTATTCAAAATATCACTTTTCCCATCATATTGAGGATGGTAAGATGAGTTGTGATCCAATTGAGTACCCAAACAAGAAAATAATTCAGTCCAAAAAATTCTAGTGAAAATTGGATCTCTGTCACTTACAATAATCTCGGGGACTCCGTGTAGTTTTTGAACTATTACCATGAATGTTGTGTCCACTTTACTTTATTTAAAAGTATGAGAAAGAGAGAAAAAAATGGGCATAGTTTGTTAGTGGATCCACTACTAGCATGATGACAATCTTTCCTTCAGATTTGGGTAAACTTGTAATAAAATCCATTGAAACGTATCCCCAACATTGACTTGGTATAGCTAATGGTTATAGGATACCTAGAATATTTATTGTCTCTCACTTGTTTTATTGGTAGACCACACATTCATACACAAAATTTTGTACATCAGTTTTAAGAACTTCGTAGAAGAAATCTTTCTTGATCATGTGGTAAGTTTTAAAGAATATTGGATGTCCTCCTATAGGAGAAGTGTGCCACTCCATAAGGACCTTCTATTTGAGTTGGGAATTCTTACATAAATATAAGCAATCATAATACCATAGCAAATCATTATTCCATACAAATTATCTAATGAAATGGGGTCATCTTGTTGTTGTTGAATGATCTTGCATACTTCTTGATATTTATTCAATTATGTCTTTGATTCTTCCACCCAATTAGATTTCATAATAGAAATAGCACATAGTGAACCCTCTATTTCTTCTTCTTTCCTTGAAAGTGCATCTACCACAATATTTTGTTTTCCTTTTTTTGTAGATAATTTCAAAGTCACAACCTAGCATCTTTGTAACCCATTTTTGTTCATCTTCTGAAGATAATTGTTGCTCCAAGAATTACTTCAAACTATCATGATATGTTTTTGCTTTGAAGTGTTTTCCTATTATATAAGGGAACCATTTCTCAATTGCATGCAATATGGAAAAAAATTATTTTTCATAAATGGGTTTGAGTAAGGTTTTTCCTTTAAGTTGGATAATTTCAAAATAAATGGGTCTTCCTTCTTGCATTAAAACTGCACCAATGCCATGGCCTGATGCATCACACTCCACAATAAATATTTTGGTGAAGTCAGGTGTGTATAGGACAAAAAATGTACACATACCCTCCTTAAGTTTTTCAAAATATTTGGTTGTTTCTTGAGTCCAAGAAAATTACTCCTTCTTCAATAATGTTGGTAGAGGTGCTATTATTTGACCATAGTTCCTCACAAACTTGTAGTAATAGCCTATAAATCCTAAGAATCCTCTAAGTTTCTTCAATTTTTTAGGAATTGCCCATTCCCTCATAGATTTAATTTTGTTAGGGTCCACTTTTACACCTTCATGAGATACCATATGACTCAAATATTCCACTTCTTGAACCCCAAAGGAACACTTGGAAGGATTTCAATAAAGGTGTTTCTCTTCCAATAGTTGTAATGCTCTATCAACATGTTTTACATGCTCTTCCCAATATTTGTTGTAGATCAGTATGTCATCAAAAAATACTAACATAATTTTTCTAAGAAAGGGTTTTAAAATATAATTCATCAAGCTTTGAAATGTTGAAGGTGCATTAGTAATTCCAAATGGCATAACCAAAAACTCATAATGACCTTCATGTGTTCTAAAGGCTATTTTTGGAATGTCTTCCTTTCTCATTCTGATTTGATGATATCCTGAACGAAGATACAACTTAGTAAAGAAAATTTCTCCATGCAATTCATCTAATAATTCATCAATGACAGGAATAGGAAACTTATCTTTGATGGTCATTTTGTTGAGTTGTCTATAATGTGGACACATACACCATGAACCATCCTTTTTTGTAACCATCATCCCTACTGAACAGAAATAATGTTGGCTAGGTTGAATGATGCCAACCTCTAAACTTTGTTTGATCATATGCTCAATATCACTCTTCTATGCATATGGATACCTATAAGGATTAATGTTAAGTGGTACACTTCCTAGTTGAAAATGAATAGCATGGGAATGATCTCGAGCATGTGGAGGACCCTTAGGCATTTCTCCAAATACCTTGGAATGATTGTTGATAACTATATGTAGATCCAATGGAGTAGAGGATATAGTTGTTTGAATATATAGTGATCACAATTGTGTAATTACACCATGGTGTCCCCTTTTGAGTAATTTTGTCATTCTATTAGAGATTATCACCTTAGAGGGTTTCCCTTGGATACCTCTAAGCTCAATTTCCTTGCATTCTGAGGAAAATATCATGAAACGGTATTGAAAATTAAGGGTCGTTGTTCCCAATGATTGTAACCATTGGACCCATAACACAATATCAACACCACCCACTTTGATGGAAATCATGGGACTATCCAACAAATAATCCCCCATGTTGAGCTTAATACTATGGCACTTCCCTGAATAACTTATGGTACCTCCATTTGCAATAATTACTTAAAATGTTGGTGTTGGAAATACAAAGCAATTAAGTTTTTTTTGTTTCAATTTGTAACTGATGAAGTTATGGGTTCTACTAGAATCAATCAACATTGTTACCTTTTTATTTTTGATGTATCCTTCTATATTTAGGGTTTGTGGAGTATTGGTGCCAGTAAATGCATGATAAGATATCATTGTCGTAGTCTCTTCTAGATCTATATCTTTTGATGTTTCATGTTATCCCTCAATATGATCCAGACTATAAATGGAAATATATTGAGGCACCCCGGGGGCTAATACCTAGAGCGAGTCTTAAAGCCATGTTGATTAACAACATAAATTATGCAAAATTTTGGGTAAGTTTTTCTCTCCCTCTCTCTTATTAAACTCTTGGCCCTCACACAATACCAAAACCAATACCAAGACATTCAATGCAAAGAGGCATGTGTCCATGAGTACTTTAGACAATTTGGTTTAAGTTTGAGAAGGGGTGAATTCAGAAGAAATATAAAATAGACATGTGAAGCAACTTTGAGGTGAATATCACAACCTATAGACATAATAACGTACTGAGAAATTAACAATTCAGTAGTTCTAACATATATACCATATCATTAAACCATGCATCAAAGAGTAAACATTTTCATAAAATCAAATCCATGGAGGTACCCTCTACACATCATTAAATACATGAAAAATGAGATGAATTAGTCATACATTCAAAGGAAATCACTTCAGTATCATAAGATAAAAACCACACAGTAACATTGTACATGTCATAAAACTTATTGCACAAGATTTTATTGATGGGGATTGGATACAAGAAGCCATCAAATTAGAGGGATGGATTTTACATGAGAACATACAAAAAGAAGCATGCACTAAATCATAACGAAGGGGATGAATCTCTTCCAACCTACATCCTTGAAAATTGGACTGTGTCTGAGGGGATCATTGATCAAACAACTTGCGTATAAGACACTCTTAAATTCCCCAAATTGTTGACCCTAAAAATGAGCTCCTTTTGTCGATTTATAGCTGCGCTTGCTTGAGAGAAAACTTCTTTCTCGAACCAACATTGCTTCTTGAAAATCGATTTCAACTTGTCAAAATCTTGATACTATGTCTGGTTTTATAACCATTTTCATCTTCCCAACTGATTTTACCAATTTTTACTAGGAAGAAACCAACTTCTACCTCCATGCAAGCCTTGCTAATACTATTGTTGGGTGTGTTCTCCTTGTCCAATTTAGCCTTGGCTTAAGTACTTCTAGGTGGCTCAATCAATTCCCATAATTTCATCATAAGCCTTTTACCTGAGCTGCTAAGATGATATATGCTAAATGCTTCCTTCCAGCTGACAGTGCTTGATAAAATCAGGTATAATGGACCAACTCATTGTATCCTCTTCTTCAAGCTTATCTAGTGCACTGATTGGATTGGAAAATACTCTTTAGGGTGGACTCTCGAATTCCTCTTTTCCTTCAATATCATGCTAATGATACGAGAGAAGGTCATCCTTTTCATAATGAAACAAAGAAAACATTGTCCCAACATCTGTATCCAATATGGTTCATAACCCACTCCTGAGCGAAGAGTTAACGTAGTTAGGTCATCATTTGAAACTTTTGGCATCCAAGTAACTCACCTTTAGAACCTAGATCACTCGATGATGAGTGGATTATGATCTATGTTTCTTTCTCTTATAAATACCTGACATGGGTTTGAGTAGGTAGCTAATGAGAGGCAACGATTTTCTATGCTTGACAGGATTTATGAAAATCTATGTCTTGCCTAAATGCACATGTCTAGGTGATGATTACTGGTCCCTGTCAGGTCGTAGGAATGGGTATGCTGATGGGTGAAGGATGAAAAATGTGATACTATATATCCTATTACATGTCAGATATTTTCCAGTTGATTTGGAAGGATGTCATCGAATCCTACCACTCGCCCGAAACAGTCTCCCTCTTACCCTTATTTGAATACACACATTATTTTCCCTATCGTTCAGAGCCTTTTGAAGTTTGGGAAAAATGTGTGAAATTTGGATGATGTCAATGTGAATAAGTTGACAGATGGGAGCTTGGAATTGATCCATGTGGACGTTGAAGTGTCTTATGGGGCTCAATATATGTGTGGCCAAGTTCAATATGATGACTGAAAACTGTAGTGGGCCTCCTCACCACAGGTGGTGACCTCTGACAAGATTAAAAATACACTCTGTCGAATTTGTTCAGTCTTTCTTGGTTTCCTTAGTCTCCAGGTGGACTATTGTTAGATTACTGAGAGGGGGGGTGAATCAATAATAGAGAAATTTAGTCCTTTTTATCCATAGTATATAAATGTTGTTTATATTTATGATCAATTTACCATTTTCATTCAACAAGTGCAGAATAAATGAACCATGAAAAATGAGAAATCATACACATAGACAGTACACCAATATTTTTACGTGGAAACCCAATGCGAGAGAAAACCACATAATGTTTTTTCTTATATGTATTTAGTAATTAAATTCATTGGAAGCACCAAATTCCTTTGTTCTCCAGTTGCAACTGGAAGGAGGCTTCAACCCCCTATATTTTTAGGCTACAACCTAAAGGAAGCTCCAACTCCCCAATTCTCTAGCTACAACTAGAAGGAGGCTACAACCCCCTATGTTCTTTGGATACAACAAGAAGGTGGATACAACCACCTATCCTTGCCCCGTCCAACTGCCCTGAAATATAAGTGTCAAATAGATGATGAAACCACTGCCACAGTGTCACTATGAGATATACCACTGTAAACTTGTACCAATATGTTCCAATAACCTGTACCCAACCTGTACCAATAACCTGTAGTCAACCTATACCAACAACCTGTAATAAACATGTACCAATAACCTATAATCAACCTATGCCAATAACTTGTACCAACATATACCAAATATATCAAAAACCTTAACCAATAATATCCTCAATAAATCATATATGATAACATAGATCTCATACCCAATGTCACAAGAATAACACTCAAACCAGGTGCATCTATGTCTCTCTAGTAATGTGCATACAATCATAATAATGTGTAATAAACCCTCACATGGACTAGACAACAAACCCTCACTGGTATGCAGCCTAAAACTATACCAACAACTTCATAAATACACCATAACTAAGAACCCTCAACCATGTACCACAAAAAATCTCAAACATGTACCAAGAAGTACAAGATATGTCTCAACTCTCAAACAAACAAGATGTACCAATGATAAATACCATACATACCAGCAATGCATTTATCTAGATTTGACTCATACCATAAGTGTCATACAACCACCAACCTCTCTAGGGAAAATTCTCAATCTCCCATAACCATATCTCATGTAGAAAACAAGATCCAACTATACATAAGAATATGACATAACTTTTTGAACCAATAGACAAATATGATGTACCTAATCACTCATGAAATTCCTAGACTCTGCTCAGCCTCTAAATCTTGAACCACACCTCAAACTTCACTTCTGGTAGTGCCTCATGTGATGCAGGAGATATGTCCAGTGGGGCATCGCGTGATATGATCTACTTGACCTGCGGGGGTGCCTCACGCGATGTCTACTAGGTGACTAGCGAGGATGACCCTAATTAGAGTTTTTCACGATTCCTTCGCACTTCACTGCGGCCATGAAATTTTTTTGTCACTCTGTCTTTTTTTTGTCAAACTTGCGCAACTGTAGATGTATAAATTAGTACCTGCAATAATCCTTTCACAATAATATATATTCAATGTGCTCAATAGGTGCTAATAGGATATCCTTACTATCTTATTTATACTTCCATGTAGCTTCCTCAAGGGGTTATATTCTAACTCAATTTAACCAACTTCCCTCTTTTAGGGATAACCCACTTCTAACCACTTTGTCCACTTACAACCACTTTATCCACAAACAATAAACTCACCACTTCTAGTTGCGACTAATTTAGTTTTAATTATTTTCTTTTTGCAACCACTTAACTCGTGATTAACTCCTAGTTATAACCACTTTGACTGGTAAACTTCTTCTAGGATATTCTAGAATAAATTGACTTATTTGACTTTGAGTGGCCTCTAGATAACTCATGAGGGTTCTCTAACTTCACAAGGACATAACTCTCTAACCGTGAGGATTTATGTGGCATTCCACATATCACCAGAAATGGCATGACATGTACTATTCATCTAGAATAGTCTTACCTATAAATACACTAATTTTCATACCTTTATACATAAAAAAAAACTTGTTTCCTTTAACCATATTGTTGGGGCTATCAGAATTTTCTACTAGAATTGCTTCAAGGGTTGACATCAATGACAACCAACCCAATTAATCAACAATCTCCCACTTTGGCATTGATGGAAACACTCTCTTGCAAAGTTGAAGTACCTTCTCCCCATGTGACCATCGCTCCCCCCAAAACCATGTCTATGTTCTCTCTCCAAATATCTAACTCTCTTTCCATGCATCTAAGAAAACTCTCCCCCTTTGAAATCAATGACAAAGGTAACTTCCTGTCAGGGCTACTCCCCCTGACTGAACTCTCCCTAAGATTTCCCTTCCAAAATAAAATGTCCTTTTTATGGTGCTTCCTCATGTAAATCTAAGAAATATAAGATAATAATTCAAAAACATTCACTTAGGAGTGGAAATTACTTTGATTCTTTGTCGAAGATACTCAAAAGCTTCCCTTGGAAGTGGCTTTGTAAAGATATCTACAATCTGTTCTTTTGTTCCCACATAGTCAACTATGATGTTCTTCTCTCCAAACTAGTCCTGTAGAAAGTGAAACTTTACTGAAATGTTCTTCGTCTTGGAGTGCATCACTAGATTCTTTGAGATACTATTGGCTCTTGTTTTGTCACAAAATATCGGAATACGATCATCATACTCAATATGTATATCTTTCAAACTTTGTTTCATCCATAGAACTTGTGTATAACATGCCTTTTCTGCAATATACTTTTCTTCGGTTGTAGACAATGATATTGATGATTGTTTCTTGCTTAGCCAGTATACCAAACACTCACCCAAGTAGAACGCTTCTCCACTTGTACTTCTCTGATCATCAATGCAACCTTCCCAATCTGCACCTGTGTAGGCAATAAGTGATAGATCCTTTCCTTTTGGATACCATAATCCAAATTATTTTGTACCCTTAATATATTTAAATATTCTCTTTACTACTATAACATGTGATTCCTTTGGTGTTTCTTGAAATCGTGCCATTTGTCCAACTACCTGCATTACATCTAGTTTGGGTGTTGTCACATAAAGTAAGTTTCCAATCATTGACCTGTACTGCCTCTGATCTGTAAAATTTGAATCATCATATTTACTTAACTTGCAACCGGTTTACATAAGAGTGTTGATTGGTTTACAATCTTCCATTCCAAACCTCTTTATCATCTCTCTAATGTACTTGGTTTGAGAGATAAAAATGTCTTGGTTTCTTTGACATATATAAAGAACCAAAAAGAAAGATGATTCTCCAAGCAATGACATCTCGAACTAATTATGCACATACTTTGTAAATTTATAGCTCATCTTATCATCATCACTTCCAAATATAATATCATCAACATAAACTTCAATTAACAAAATATTATCTTAAGTTACCTTGATGTATAGGTTGTTGTCTGCACTTCCTTTCTTGAACCCTTGTTGTTGTAAATATTTGTCTAGTCTAGAATACCATGATCTGGGGACCTATTTGAGACCATACAAGGCCTTATTCAACCTGCAAACATAGATTTCATTCTTTGACAGATAACATCCTTTTGGTTTCTCAATGTAGACTTCCTCTTCTAGATCCCCATTCAAGAAGGTTGATTTCATGTCCATCTGATTCACTTTAATATTTTTGGAGCATGCATAGGCTATGATCAATCTGATTGCTTACATTCTGGAAATTGGGGAAAATGTCTCTTCAAAGTCAATACCTTCAACCTTTCCATATCCTTTACATACCAATCTATCTTTTTTCCTGGTAACCTGTCCATCTTCATTCAATTTATTTTTGAAGACCCACTTTGTGTCGATCACATTCTTGTACCTTGGCCTTGCAACCAATTCCCAACTATCATTCTTCTCTATCTAATCCACCTCTTCATCCATGGATTTTATCCATAATTCATCCTTTTTGTCTTCTTCAAAGATGTTTGGCTCAATCGAAGATAAGAGTGCTAGGGGTAGTTGTTCTGGTGAATGAATTCTTCTTCTAGTCTCAACTCCTGCATCTTTGTTCCCAATAATCTAATCTGATGGATGATTCTTTTGTATTCATTTTCTAGGTGTATTTGGAGGTAATTGAAGATCCTTTTGTTCTTTCTCTTCATCTTCTAACTTCTCTTCATCTTCTTCCCCTTTTGTTGCATCTTCTTCCTTTTCTTCTTCTTTGTGAACCTATTCGATTGAATCCTTTTCTTTCTCCTTTATTCTACGTCCACTTGTCTCACAAAAAGTCACATTGATGCTTTCCACAATTTTGTTGAGCCTTAAATTGAAACATTTGTATGATTTTCTTGTGCTTGAGTACCCAAAAAGTATACCCTTGTCAACACGAGAATCGAACTTTCCCATTCTTCCATTTTCTCTTTTAATGTGGTATTTGCTTCCAAAAACTATGAAATGCTTCACATTCATTGGTATTCCTTTCCAAATCTCATACAAAGTGTTATCAATATTGTTTCTAAGAATTCCTTTGTTTTGAATGTGAACTGATGTATGCCCTTCCTGTGCCCAAAATACATCTATCAACTTGGAATCCATTAACATAGTTCGCAGCCATTTCCTGTATTGTCTTGTTCTTTCTTTCAATGACTGCATTTTGTAGTGGTGTCTTGTCAATTGAGAATTTCCTTTTTATCCCATGCTTACTACATAATTCTTTTGAAGTAAACTCTCCTCCATTGTCTGATCTTCAGAATTTTATTTTCGAAACTGTTTCATTTTCAACCATCTCCTTGTACACTTTGAAGTTCTCAAATGCCTCTGACTTTTTCCTGAGAAAACAAAATACAGTAATTCTTGTAAAATCATCAAATAATAGCATAAAATACTATTCACCTTTCAAAACTTTCATTCTATTTGGTCCAACTAGATCAATATGCACAAATTCCAGTGGTCTTGTTGTGAAGTATTCCTTTGTTTTGAACTTGGTCTTTGTTTTCTTTCCTTGTTGACAATACTTTCATAATCTTCTTGTTGGATTCATGATCTGGGGAATTTCTCTTACTTCTTCTTTTTTTCTAACCTTAACAAGATTATTGAAATTTATGCGACCCATTCGTCTGTGCCATAACCAAACTTCATCTTCCTTTCTTAAACAACATTTTTCTTTTCGAATTTTACTCAGTACATATATGTTGCTTGAAGTTATCATAGTTTTTGCCACTAATATTCCTAAATCTTCCTTTTTTATCTCGCATTTCTGTGAATCAAACACAAGTTTATGACCTTGGTCACACATTTGAATTACACTCAAAAGATTGTGTTTCATATCTTCCACTAGTAAAACATTCTCTTCCTTGGTATCCTTATTTCCAATTCTGATTGTGCCTCTTCCAATTATTCTAACTAAGTCATCCTTTCCAAAGGAGATTGATCCATCTCTTTCCTTTCTCAAGGTTAGAAACATGTCCTCATCACCTATCATGTGCTTTGAGCAACCATTGTCAACATACCGACCATGTTTTTTGTGTTTAGCTTGTAGATCGAGTGTGCATTCTTCATTGTTGTATTGATTATGCTTTCTTATCCATATTCTTTGTTGAGGATTTTTTCTATGATTGTTGTTACTCTATTTAGATTCTCTAAAAGGTACTATCATTCTACAATATTTGTCCATGTGTCCAAGGTTTTTTTACTTGTAGCATTCCAGTTCAGTGCTCAAGGATTCAAACATGTTGTAGCTTCTTCTATGTGTTTCACTCAACCTTGTTGAATAATCATTTCGTGCATAACTTTCATGGTTGTCTATGTTCCTGTTATTAGCTCTACAATTCACAGAATTATGTCCAAAATTTTTACATGAATAACATAAGCCAAGAAATATATTTTGATACCTAAGAGCTGTAGATCTTCTAAAATGAGTTACTATTATGAACCCTTCTTCTTCTTGAGGCCTTCTTGTTTCTAACTGTCACTGATTCTAAAATCTTATTCTTCTGAGTGGAGGAATGTCTTTGTGTTATTCTTTATAGAACTTATTATCTCCTCTGAATATCTCTACATAGCTTCTTGGTTGTGTTTCTTCATCTGTTGTTTTGGATCTTGATCCCTTTTTTGTTTGATTATATCCAAGTCCGGAATTGTCATGATTTGGCCTTTGACCGTTGATAATATCGTTCAAAACTTTTGAGTTGTTCTGCATGTTTTTCTTTTGAAGGTATTTTTGTTAATGTTTATGCCATTATTATAGTTCTTTGCATTTCAATAGATAAGAGCATAATAAGAACAAGATCACTGAGAAATACACATTCACAAGAGACACATCATTTATTCTGGGAAACCCTCTAGGGGAAGAAAACCCAGCAAAAACTTCCTTATCATAAATAGCTTATACAATGTTCAAGAGATAACTCAAACCAATAGAGAAAGTCCTCCCCAAGAGATGTGCCACTCTTATCCCTCTCTCCAACTGGTAATTGCATCTTGCCTCATAAGAGAATGAGAAAGTGAGTTGTGTGTTTGAAGTGAGGTGCTAGCCTCTTATTTATACAAGACTGGCACATGTGAAATGTCACAACTGGCAGGGTCAACCTCTCACTCTGGGTGGGTAAACCCACCTTTCATTAATTCTAGGTCTTCAATAATCACTGTTGGGGCCGACTTCTTATTCTGCCCTTTATAATTGTCTGATGAGCAATCCACAAAAGGGGATTTGGTCCTTATACAATTACCAACATGATTAATCCATAATGGGGATTAATCCAATAACAATAATAATAATAATGACATGATTAATCCGCAATGGGGATTTAATCCAATAATAATAAGAATGTTCTTCGCAGTTACATTATTTCAACACTCCCCCTTAACAAGAAGGGTATTCTTCATCAGCATCAGGGGAGAGAGGTCTGCATCATCAGTGGCATCTAGAGGACAATATCATCAATATCATCTTGAAACATTGGCTAGCATATTTACGAGTCATCGAATGTTTTCTTCATCAGCAACATCATCATTCTCAAAAGATTGCTATCATCATCTGCATCAAATATGTATCAGTAAAAATGATACATCATCATAGCACTAGGCTGGCACATCACAGTAATACACTAGCTCAGTGTCACAGTGGTTAAGTTGGTAGCTCAATGTTAGTCACATCTTGCTTTATGTCTAACAACTAGGTCAGAAGCAAGTAATATCATCATCTCGCTTTACATCTAACAACTAGGTCAGAAGCGAGGAATCACAACATCATGCTTTACGTCTAACAACGAGGTCAGAAGCATGACTCATCTTGCTTTACGTCTAACAACGAGGTCAGAAGCATGACTCATCTTGCTTTACGTCTAACAACGAGGTCAGAAGGAAGGAACACATCAACATCTCACTTTACGTCTAACAACGAGGTCAGAAGTGAGGAATCATCTTGCTTTATGTCTAAAAACTATGTCATAAGCAAGGAATCAACGACGTCATGCTTTACGTCTAACAACTAGGTCAGAAGCGTGACTCATCTTGCTTTACATCTAACAACGAGGTCAGAAGAAAGGATCACATGGCGTCATTCTTTACGTCTAACAGTGAGGTCAGAAGCATGACTCATCTTGCTTTACGTTTAACAGCGAGGTCAGAAGCAAGGATCACATGGTGTCATGCTTTATGTCTAACAGCGAGGTCAGAAACATGACTCATCTTGCTTTACGTCTAACAGCAAGGTCAGAAGCAAGGATCACACAGCGTCATGCTTTACATCTAACAACGAGGTCAGAAGCATGACTCATCGTGCTTTATGTCTAACAGCTAGTTCAGAAGCAAGGAATACATCTACTCCCCCTTTCAGGGAGGGTCCTTTTGGACAATACCAAGCTTATCTTGAAAGTGTTCAAACTTTACACGAGATAGAGGCTTAGTCAACACATCAAAAACCTGTTCATCCGTGCTAATGTACTGGAGCTTCAAGGCTCCTCTCTATACAATGCCGCGAATGAAATGAGAGCGGATCTCTATGTGCTTCAACCTGTCATGGAACATAGGATTCTCTGTCATTTTAATGTAGCTTTGATTGTCACATAGAATTGCGGTTGCTCTCATATCCAAATCAAATAGGCCTGTCAGCAACTTTCGAAGCCATATAGCTTCACAGCTAGCAGAACATTCGGCAATGTACTCTGCTTCCATTGTGCTGAAAGCAATAATGGATTGCTTCCTACTCTTCCATGAGATCATAGCTTATCCCAAACTGAAACAATATCCGAAAGTGCTTTTTCTGTCAGCAACGCTTCCTGCCCAATATGCATCAGTATATCCACTCAGTGTGAAGTCATGATCTCCATCATAGCTGAGACCATAATTCATTGTACCTTTAAGGTACCTCATCACATGTTTTGCAGCCACTAGGTGAACACGTCTGGGCTCTACCAGAAACTGACTCAAGCTGTTCACTGCAAAACAGATGTTTGGTCTGGTGTTCATCAGGTACATCAACGATCCAATAATCTGTCTCTACAGAGTGGCATCTATCAAGTCTGACGAAGTATTGACCAACAACTTCATCTTTACTTCCATGGGAGTATTCATGGACTTGCATTCTAGCATGTCGAATCTCTTTAATATTTCGACCGTGTACTTCCCCTGGTTAAGGAAGATTCTTTCCGGACTCTACCATACCTCAAGACCTAAGAAGTAATGCATTAGGACAAGGTCTTTCATTTCAAATTCTGTGGCAAGTCTTTGTTTACATTCAGCGGTGAGATTTTCTTCTCCAATTAAGAATAAGTCATCCACATATAGTAATAGTATTACTGGTTCATTATCCATGATCTTGAAGTAGAGATTTGAATCTGCCTTACTCTTGGTAAAGCCCAAGCTCATCAAGAAACTGTCTATACGGCCATACCAAGCTTTGGGAGCTTGCTTCAATCCATATAAGTCTTTGTTTAATCGACAGACATGAGACTTCCTATCTTCAACCTCAAATCCTTGGGGTTGCTCTATATACACTTCCTCTTCGATAACACCATTCAGGAAAGTTGTCTTCACATCCATCTAGTGTAGCTTCCATTTCATCTTGGTAGCAAGAGCTATAATGGTTTTGATCGAAGTGTATCTGGCCACAGGAGAAAATGTCTCTTCATAGCCGATACCTTCCTTCTGGGAAAATACACAAGCGACAAATCTTGCTTTGTATTTCTCAATACTTCCATCAGCAGCATGTTTTATTTTGAAGAGCCATTTTGATGATACCACATTCTTACTTTTTGGTATAGGAACTATTTCCCATACATCATTCTTTATTATGGATTGGTATTCCTCTATCATGCCATCTGTCGACTCCTTCTTCTGGATGGCCTCTTCAAAGCATGTGGGTTCTTCATCAAGTAGATTGCACATCAAAGTCGTGTAACTGGAGAATGGCTTTGGTCTCTTCACCTGTCTTGTGGTTCCTTCTGGAACACCATACTTCTCTCCATCTTGAATAAGCTCTCTTGCCCAAGTAGGCTTTATTTTATGGGAGAAGTTCATTTGAGGAGGTTCTTGAACTTTTGTTATATCATGATCTTCAGGAGTCTCCTCATCAGGGGAAGCCATGACTTCCCTTACAGGTTCTGCAGCTCTGGGAACTTCCCTCATGGATTCTGTAGTCCTGGAATTTATAGGTTCCTCTTCATATACTTCTTCAAGATGTCATCTTCTCGATTTCTTAAGTGTTGCTTCTTCATCAAAGGTCACGTCCCTACTGATCTCAATATGGTGGTGACCAGGTATGTAGATTATAAAGGCTTTGGATACCTCACAATATCCCACAAATATTCCCTTCTTTCTGGAGGGTTCCAGCTTGTTTCTTTTCTCTTTCAGTATATGAATAAATACTGGACAACCAAATATTTTGAGATGGCTTACCTTTGTTAAGCCCTAATATTGGCTCATTACCCCTTAATTGGGGCATATTATATTAGTAATGTTATTTTATTTATGTCAGCTTTAGGCCATTAGTTGTAATTATACCTCCTAGTCTCCTATATATACC
>ML779556.1:695752-713940 GCA_009831015.1 Picea engelmannii
AACCCTAATTTGCAGGTGCTGCAACAATGACGTTTTTCCTCTTGCAAATAATGCTTTCTTCAGGTTGGCTCTGATACCATGTTAATGTTTATGCCATTATTATAGTTCTTTGCATTTCAATAGATAAGAGCATAGTAAGAACACAATCACTGAGAAATACACATTCACAAGAGACACAACATTTATCCTAGGAAACCCTCTAGGGGAAGAAAACCCAGCAAAAACTTCCTTATCATAAATAGCTTATACAATGTTCAAGAGATAAATCAAACCAATACAGAAAGTCCTCCCCAAGAGATGCACCACTCTTCTCCCTCTCTCCAACTGGTAATTGCAGCTTGCCTCATAAGAGAATGAGCAAGTGAGTTGTGTGTTTGAAGTGAGGCTCTAGCCTCTTATTTATACAAGATTGGCATGTGTGAAAGGTCACAACTGGAAGGGCCAACCTCTCACTCTGGGTGGGTAAACCCACCTTTAATTAATTATGGGTATTCAATAATAATTGTTGGGGCCGACTTCTTATTCTTCCCTTTATAATTGTCCAATGACCAATCCGCAAAAGGGGATTTGGTCCTTATACAATTACCGACATGATTAATCCACAATGGGGATTAATCCAATAACAATAATAATAATAATGACATGATTAATCCACAATGGGGATTTAATCCAATAATAATAAGAATGCACTTCGCAATTACATTATTTCAACACTTTTCTCAATGTGACAATGTTTGCTTCCAAATTTCCAATGATCCTGTCCTTTTCTTCCAACCGTTCTTTGAGTGTTTCTTCAATTCTTTTGTCTTATTCACCTTGGATTTTCAATTTAGTGATCATTTTTTCTATTTATTCAGAGTTGGAACTTTGATATTCCTCTTTTCTTTTTAGTTCTTCCTGTAGCGACTTGTTTTTCTTCTTTTCCCTTTTTATAACTTCTATTGTGCTCACCAACTCTTCTATGTAGTCAAATTATGCCTCTTCATATTCTTCTTCGGTGCCTTGTTCATCAGAGTCTTATACTTCGATGAATAGAACCCTTTTTGTCTCACTTCCATTGTCTTCATCTTTGCCTGATGAGGTGATATCTTCTTTTCTGCAAAATCTTTTCTTGAAGAATTTATTTTTGGTTTTCTTTCCTTTGTACATTTATTTTCTATTTGAATCATCTTCTTCATTTCTTTTGTTTTTCTTATGGGGACATTTTTTAGAAAAATGACCAATACCATCACAATTCGAACAAATCAATGGAATCTTACCTTTATATTTTCTTCTAGTTCCCTTTTTTAGTCTTCTAACAAAGTTGGCTACTTATTCATCGTCTTTTGAGATGTCATTGTTGCTACTATCTAACTTTTCTTTTTGCTTGCCCTTTTTCTTTGACTTCTTGGAAGCTTTGAATGTTGCTTCTTTTGTAACTGGATTCTCTTGTTTGGTTCTCATTTCATAGGCTATAAAAATTCCATGTAGCTCATCCATGTTTATTGAATCCAGATCTATTATTTCTTCTAGTGATGAGATCCTAGGATCAAATCTCATTGGAAGATATCTTAGTAATTTTTGAACAATTATAGATTCATCAAATTCTTCTCCCAATCCTCTAATTGCATTGACTATTTCATCAACTTGTAAGAAGTAAGATGCAATATTCTCATCTTCCTTCATCTTCGAATGTTCAAATTGACCTATGTAAGTTTGAATCTTTGTTTCCTTGACTTTTTCATCTCCTTCATAAACATTCTGAAGTTTGTCCCAAATCTCCTTTATGGAGCTGCAATGCATAACTTTGACATATACTTAATCAACCAGACCATTCAGGAGTGTGTTTTTGGATTTTTAATTATTTAGACTAAGTTTCCTTCCATTTTCATTTGTTGGAGGAATGACTGGTTCTTTATATACATCTACAATTGATTGTCAAATCTCAAATCCATGTGCTTGTACATATGTTTTCATCCTTCTTCTCCAAAATGCATAGTTTTTTCCATCAAACTGTGGTATTCCATTTTTATACATATTGTTGCTCTCCATGACCTACCTTTAAGTGGTTGAACTAATTTATGAAGGAACCTACTTTGATACCAATTATTTGATTACTGAGAGGGGGGGTTGAATCATTAATAGAGAAATTTAGTCATTTTTATCCACAGTATATAAATGTTGTTTATCTTTATGATAAATTTACCATTATCATTCAACAAGTGCAAAATAAATGAACCATGAACAATGAGAAATCATACACATACATAGTACTCCAGTATTTTTACGTGGAAACCCAATGCGAGAGAAAACCATGCAATCATTTTTCTTATATGTCTTTAAGAATTGCATTCATTGAAAGCACCAACTTCCTTTGTTCTCCAGCTGCAACTTTAAGAATTACATTCACATTAGTACCTCACGTGACACAAGAGAGATGTCCAGTGGGGCTTTGCGTGATAGGCTCTACTTGACCTGTAGGGGTGCCTCATGGGATGTCTATTGGGTGACCCGAGGGTATGACCCTAAGTAGGGTTTTTCACGATTTCTTCACACTTCACTGCGGCCACAAAAATTTGTCATCACTCTATCTTTGCTTCATCAAAATTTTGCAACTGTAGATGTATCAATTAGTACCTGCAATAAGCCTTTCACAATAATAGATATTCAATGTGCTCAATAGGTTCTAATAGGAGAGCCTTGCTATCTTATTTATACTTCCATGTAGCTTTCTCAAGGGGTTATATTCTAACTCACTTCACCCAAATTCCTTCTTTTAGGGATAAACCACTTCTAACCACTTTGTCCACTTACAACCACTTTATCCACAAATAGTAAACTCTACACTTCTAGTTGCAACTAATTTATTTTTAAATATTTTCTTTTTTCAACCACTTAATTCAAGATTAACTCCTAATTATAACCACTTTGACTATTAAACATTTTCTAGGATATTTTACAATAAATTGTCTTCTTTGACCTTCTAGTGGCTTCTAGATAACTCATGAGGGTTCTCTAACTTCACAAGGCCATAACTCTCTAACTGTGTGGAGTTATGCGACGTTCCATGTATCAACAGAAATGGCATGACATGTACTATCCATTTAGAATAGTCTTACCTAAAAATACATTGATATTTCTACCTTTATACATCAAACAAATGTTTTTTCCTTTAACCATACTATTGGGGCTACTGGAATTTGTTATTGGACTTGCTTCAAGGGTTGAAATCAATGACAACCAAGCCAATTAATCAACAAATACCATGTTGGCTTCAGCCAATGTCATATGAACGGACATATAGGTGGTGAGTTGGATGATATGCAATCATGGTGGGATCGAATACCATTGTCATGGCCCTAGTGGAATGGTTTTTGTTTTTCGCATATTACCATGCGACACCTTTTACTCTTTGAAATGTAGCATCCTAAAATCATTTTCGTACCCTGATGCGTTGTTAACTCCTGAATGTTCTTCTGATGTGATAGGCATCCTCAACCATTGATCAAGCTTACTTGTATCCCTCAAATGGTCGAGCTCGTACCTCTACCTACACTTTCTCTTTAAGCCTCAGTTATATGATATGGATCCATTTGGGTGAGGGCTTAAACTTATTTTGGATGAGTTAAACACATTTCGTTCTCTCGATAAGAACCCAAGTATTTGAAGTTGAGTCCTAGGCCCTTAGGGCTTGATTTTCACTATGAATTTATTGGCTACTAACCATATGCATTGCATCTTTCATTTGCGAGATCTGCAAGATCCCTTTTGACCTCTTTCTCTTTAATTTTACCCCTTTGATCTAGATCATGATGCATGTTAATTATTGGATCAAATCTAGTACTAAAATCAAATCCAATGGGGATAGCATACCCTTGTGGTCTGTTGAGAACTGTAGACTTATTTCCTTCTCCTATTGGGTTAATGGAGTCCACATTCAAACAAATTGTTCCCAATTCACCTAAAAAGATGATTCTAAAGGTGAATTTTTTTTTCTCAACAACTTAAATTTAAATCTCTAACTTCTTGCTTCTGAAAAATACAGTGAATGAAGTAAAATTAAAAATACATAACATGAATGGAAAACTATTTATTTATATATAGGGTAGGAAATTTCATAGCATTCAATACTACAAGAAGTGTTTTAATAACTTCCCATTGATGGGAGCTCCAAATACTATTCCATCCAGTTGCGCCAGATCATATGTGTTGTTATCTTGAACTGCAACGATATGGAAAGGTCCCATCGAGAGGTTGTCAAACTTTCCATTTTTCCCCTTTGCTTCTCTTTTGACATCCCACTTTAAGACTAGATATCTTATCATAAAGCTTATCTCCTTGGATCTCTTGTCGAAGATTTCTTTCATCCTTGATTGATGAGCTTGAGATCTCATTTGTACTTGATCCCTTACCTGCTAGACCTCAATCAGTTGGTTGATTCTCCTTTGCATATTGTATGACTATGCCTCTTCATGTTGCAATAGTTTTATCACAGGAAGATTGAGTTGTATGGGAAAAATAACTTCTATTCCATATACCAGCTGAAATGGAGATGTACCAAGGGACCTTTTGATGCTTACTCTATCTTCCCAGACTACATATTTTAGGTTGGAATCCCAAGCTTTCTTTTTTTTGGAAACACCCTCTTGATTATCCTAATGAAATTCTTATTGGACGGCTCATCCAAGCCATTTCCCTATGGCTAATATGCAGTGGAATATCCCATCTCTATGTTGAAATTTTGCAAAACTATAGTAGGTTGGTAAATTTTAAGGCTTTGGGAGTTATCAATTATAATCTTTATGGGGCATCCAAACCTTGCTAGAATGTTCTCTTCAAGGAACTTGATTATGACTACATCAGTTGCTTCCCTGGTGGGGATTTCCTCCACCCACTTGGTGAATTAGTATGTGGATATCATGATCCATTTGTATTTTTCACTTGAATTTGGGTAGATTTCACCAATGAAATCTAAACCCCACTTTTGGAAAGGTGTTTTTACTTTGATAGGTTTAAGTGGGAGAGATTGCAATTTCTGCTTTCCTGCAAACATATGACACTCTACATAGGCCCTAACCATGTAGTTGACATAAAAAAATAATGAGGGACAATAATAACCAGCTCTGAGGATTTTGTATGTAGTGGATATCCAAGCATGATGACCCCCACATATCCCTTTATAAGTCATTGATAATCTCCTTAGTCTTCTCTTCAGTAAGGCAATTTAATAGTATTCCTACTAGATATTTCTAGAAAACATTTCCTCCCATAGTGCAGTACCTCATAGCTTTGAGCTTGATGGACCTGGCCTTGGCTTTGTCCCATGTTGGTGAGAAAATTAGGTGTTGAAGATAGAAAATTACATCTTTGTACCAATCAGATTGAGCAAATTTAGGGCTCACCTCATAAAATGGTTCTTGTGTTTCATATTCTCTTTGCCTCATTTCCATGATGTTTGTTGTCATAAGATTTGAATTAATGTCTTGGTAATTTGATTCATCCATGAGTTTATCTATCCCTTTTCCCTTTACCATCTTGGTGGTGGGTTTTATCTCCAAATCATACTCCTTCATTTTGGCAATCCATTTTCCTCTTCTTCCATCATTGTCAGGATTTGTCAGAATGTCTTTAATAGCACTGTTGGGTACATAAGAAAATGTTTTGGAGTGAAATATATAATCTCTAAAGGATTTCAATGATTTAACAAAGGCATATGCTTACTTATCCACTTAATATATTTTAATTATGCATCTCTCAAATCTCTACTAAAGAAGGCTATAGGCCGCTCCTAATTCTCATCATTTTTCTGCAACAAGACAACAAATATAGTATGTTCAAAAGAAAAAGAAAACATGAAGAAGTACTTATCATAATTTAGGTTGACTAAAATTGGTGATTCTCCCAAAGCTCCTTTGATTATTTGAAATTTTTTTATGGCCTCAGGAGTCCACTTCACTTCATTATTTTTTTTTAAAGTGTTAGTGATATGCCTAACTATCTCAGCAAAGTTGGGGACAAATCTCCTTAAGAAGTTAATTCTACCTAGAAAAGATTGGATCTCTTTCATTTTTATAGGTATAGATATATTTTTTATTGCTTCCACTCTCTCTAGATCTATATGTGCTCCTTCTTTTGACACTATATGACCCAATATTTTTCCCTCAGTCACAGAAAAGTAGGACTTACTTGGATTCAAGGATAAGCCAAAATTCCTATACTTCACAAAATTCTACCTTAAGTGATTAATGTGGTCCTCGTCTGTCTTAGAGAATGAATTCATATCATCCATATATATGACAATGAATATATCCTTATCTCCCATGAAGGATATATCCATGAATAATTGGAATGTAGCTCCTGGATTTATCATACTAAAGGGAATTTTATCATACATAAAAGTTCCACATGGGGTTGTGAAGGTTTTTTTTTCCCTAACATTAGGATGCATTGCTACCTGATTATATCCTGAGAAACCAGCCATCATGTAAATCCTATTTTCTCCCA
Organism: Picea engelmannii; assembly: GCA_009831015.1. Lineage (NCBI taxonomy): Eukaryota > Viridiplantae > Streptophyta > Pinopsida > Pinales > Pinaceae > Picea > Picea engelmannii. The sequence goes on from ML779556.1 coordinate 702,236, forward strand.
CCACTTTTTGAAGTATATGATCCATCTAGGGAAAAGGATAATTATCTTTTAGTGAGCATTTGTTCAGGTTTCTCAAGTGCACGCAAAGCCTTATCACTTCACTCCTTCCTAACTAGGAATATATCCGCTACCTATTTAGAATATCTAAGAGGAATGATGATTTGATCATCAAGTAAATTCCTCACCTCCTTCTCAATTCTTGGTAGCAACAAGAGGTTAGCTTGTCTTAACTTCTGCCTAAAAGGCTTAATACTAGGCTTGACTGGTATCCTATGTTGTATGATATTGGTATCATAGGTAATTAGGTCTTCATGTTTCCAAGAAAAGACATCCATATACTCTTTGAACAATTTCAAGTATTCTACCTTGTTCTTAGGGTATATTTATTTGGACAAACTTATAAAATTTATCTCATGTTCAGTCCCAATGTTTCATTCTTCAGCATTTCCATCCTTGGGTAAGACTGTGGGATTTATGGGCACATCATTCCTATTAAAACATTTTTCCAGGGGTACCAATCCTTTAGGAATAAAGTTATTTTTTAGTTGGATGACCTTATGCCCAACCATGTACTCACTAAACTCATAGGTCATATGCATCTCTTTTTCAGCCACAGTTCCTCGATTTTCTTCATCATCTAAATCTACATGTGTCCTAGAAAATTCGTCTATGACCTCCATGGATCTCTTGATCTGTTGATCATATTCAAACACTTTCCAGTATTTTATATTATCAGGGATGGAAGGTTGATATCTTATCTCAATATCATATCTCATCTAGGGGGTAGTAGTTGTTTTAAAGGTGCTATCTTCTATTGCTAAGGAATTAGATTTCTTATTAATTTCTCTTGAGACAACAGTGATATTAAAAGATTTTTAAAAAATTTCAATTAAATCCCATATTTGATTCGTGTAGGTCCACATCCCGAGATTCCTTGTATGATAACATCCTTTGACTTGTTGAACCACAATTTCTGAGTCCCTGAACACTACCAAATCAGTGATCTACATATTCTTTGTTGCCTCTAAACCAAGAATTAGGGCCTCATACTCAACTACATTGTTAGATGCCTCATACTCCAACTTGTAGGACAAATGGATTTATTCTTTTTTAGAGGAGATGAAGACTATTCCAGCTCCCAATCCTTCCTTTGAATATGCTCCATCAAAATACGTCATCCATATGCCATGGATTTCCTAGGTGGGACTCATAATAGGGCTTACGGGAGTCAGGGCTTCTTTGTATTCCTAATTTTTTGTGAGGATGAAATAGCCCATGTCTTCACAAGAAACATATGTGGGGTGATTTACAGAGTTGTTTTGGTCACTGAATACATAGGCAAAAAAAATTCTCTGTATAATCTTTTATTTTCTCCTCTAAAAACTGGAACAGTAACATAGGTCATGTCCATCTACATCATACCTCCTAGATTTCTGGCCCAAGTTCTGGATAGTAGAAAGCCATAGTTTGCAAGTATATCAACTACCACCATATCCATTATGATACTCTTAACAGGAAGTTGGGCCAATATAACCACCATGTATTTGATCAACCCATCACACTTCACTTTTCTGGCATCAAAGGAGCAGAGGTCATGGTAAGTCCTTGTTATTTCTATGTGGGGACCAAAAAGTATAGTGGGGGATTCATCCTGCAAATTAACAGTGTCAAGAGGACTTAATGGGATCTTCCCCTGTATGAATTTTTCAATATATTTGTGATATGATATATTTTTAGCCAGTTCATCCAATGGGATAGGGATCTTGATTTTGAAAATATCTTTCTCAATATTGAAGGGTGGAACTAATTCCTTGAGCTCCTTTACCTCCTTTTCATCCTTTGAAGTTTCACCAACTTCTTTACTCTTGATAGTAATTTTTAGTTCTTTGACATTATCCATAGAAAGACTTGGGCTAAGCTTATTAGGTTGTAATTGGTTGGCTTGGTTAACAACTTTATTTCCAGTTCTAAGATCATACTTCCTATGCATCTCAGCATGTAGTGCATCAACAAACAACTTGTATTGAGCAGAGTACAATACTTCTTCACTGGATCCATTTTTGGGAGTTTACTTCTTGATGCTTAGAGAGTCTTCATAATCATTTCAATTTAGGTGCATGGTATTATTTCCCTCCCACAATAGATGTATTTCTTCTAGGTTATCAATGTATCCTTCATCTGTTTCTTCCTCCACCAGGTTATTTTGATCATTAATTTGTATAGGAGGTTGAATGGGTTTCTCATATTGTCTTCTTTCTCTCCTCATGAGTTGAGGATTAAAATGCCTCCTAAACTGATTAGGGTTCCTTGCCCCTCCTTCTTGAGGGACTTTATTAGCATTACCATTATCCAGTTCAAATCTAGATACATTGTTTGCCAGATTTCTTATCAATTTAGACATTTTTTCCATTCGAGCTTCCTGGGCATCTTTGGTTGGATTTGAAGGATCATAGTCTTATTTAATTTTATTATTGTCTTCTTGATCAGACTTTTGCTTCATCTTTCCTGATGCAATCATATTTCCCTCAATATTTATTTCATTATCCTGCATTATCAAAAAACTAGAGGATTGTCTTTCTCTTAATTCCATGGAAAAATATGCATCAAAATTCCCAGCATATGTGACCTTGGATGCTTGATTTAAAGGATTTGTTTCCCTTGGAATATTGCTTTAGATCTTATTAAAACTTATTTTAAAATAAACGATAGAATTTTTCACTTTCTTCTTGAGGGAGTTGAATTCACTTAGGTAATAAACGTTGTCCCATGTAATGTCCCCATTTTGGGACATTATAACATTACAGAGTGTTATGCCTACCAGAGTAGCTAGATAGGGTGATAGAGAGTTCAAGAGATATTGAGGGGTTTTATCAGGCCTGACTTTCATCGTTCATCATTAGGATCCATTCCACACGGCTTGGCTTTGTTGAATGAATATCTCCCTGCGGACAGGTAGATCTCCTCAAAGAGCTAGACTCTTAACTCTAAGATAGAAAGTGCTTATCATGGTCACTGACTTCCTTTTAGATCTAGGTGGACTAGTGTGTGAGAAGGAAGGAGAAGATAAATACCTTTAATTGACATTTGTCCCTGCACAACTCGAGTTGAGCTCCAATCTTTCGCTCCTCGATGGATTCTGTAGACAAACAAAGTACGACCACTTCCTACTCTATCAAGATTAGTCTGAAATAGATCTATCTACTAAAGAGACAAATTCATGTGAGATTGAACATGAATTAGAAATAAACAGGCCAAGCAAATTATATTAATGAGGAAAAAACATTACTTACAGCCGTAGATGGATTGCAGTAGTTTCGTCAAGTCCTCCTTGTCTAACCCTTGCTCAAAAGATCCACGATCTGAATGACGATAGCTTCACCGATTTCTCCCTATGAGATCATAGGTCTCTTGCTTCCAAATCATCTCTGTCCCAGCACCACTTATAAGATCATAAGTTTGGTGTGATTCTCCCTTTCCATTTCCCTTTCACCATGAGAAAGCTTTCTTATATAGCCTTGGAGAGGCTCAACAACTTGAGATATCTTTGGGGTGAGTTGAGGATTTTCCTCCTTCAGTTAGGGATATGCCCTAAGATCATGGCTTGATTGAGGATTCGAATCCAACTACCTTATAAGAATGAAAAGATCCTTCCCCCATTCTTCTCAACAAATCAACTGTTTCCCAGAATAGGTAGCGCTCCCTCAAAAGGGCACTCAGAGCGTTATAACGCTTCCTGGTAGTGTATAGGGGAGCCCCAACACTCCTGAGGGTAGGAGCGCTCCTGAAAAAGGGAAAAAGAGTGTTATAACACTCCCTGATAGCTTATGGGGGGGCGCCAACACTCTTGAGAGAGGTATAGGGGAGCGCTCCCCTCCAAAAACTTAGTTTTTTGGGTGCTTTCAAATGGCAAGAGGTTCATAAGCCTGTTGACACATTTCTCTTCTTCCAAATAAAATGTTTGAGGTGTTTCAAGTGTCCTTCTCATGTCGTTATAGGCATGACATGGGCATCATGGAAGTATGCTTTTTTTAACACTTGCGATACTTGTGAGCAAAATGCGACACTTGCGACACTTATAATGACGACACTTGCGACACGATCGAAGTGAGCAATTTCGATGTGTAATAGGCTTTGGCTCCATTGTATTCCGACGATTTCCATAATTTTAAGTTATTATGGGTCATATCTTAATTAAATTCACTAAGAAGGTCATAATGGACATATTACTTGGAGAAACCTCTTAGTGTAATAGCTCATCGGAATTGGGAGGAAGATCATTGTTGAGTACATTTTTATGCTTCCTTTTTACTCTATAAACTATACTTTTGCCTCCAAAACCATCCATTTTTCCTTCATTTAATTCAATATTTTCCATAAAATAGCTTATGCAAGGTACATTTATCATTCTTTAGCTTAATAATTGAGTTTTCGAATTTTTGGCATTAAAATTGAAAATTTATCAGAAATTACAGGATTTGACTAAATCTCGTAATTGCTCCTAGGTTCGTGTACTTGTAGGATATCTGGGAGAAATATGAGACTTGGGTCATGATCCTTGATGTACAAGGATGGATGATTACCTATCATCTTCGAAATCTGAGCCTTCCAGGTGTCTGGTCAACGCTGGTCAAACAAGGCCACTTCAGCAAAAAATACCCTGTTTTAGCCTAAAATTATGGACAATTTTAGATTTTCTTGGGATTTGTTCATATTTTATGGAATGAAGGGGGTGTTCGACCTTCCTAGAATATTTTATGGATCTTATCATGATATTTAGGAGAATTATTAGCATTATTAGTTTCAAAACTCTTGTATAAATACTCTAAGACATAGACTAGTATGACAACCTTGATTGTGAATGAAGAAACTTTGGAATTTGCAATCTTGAGATTAGTTATGCGTTTTGTTCTTGATAATGTTTATGATATGATGATGTGAATGCTACTGGAATCTCCTTCTTAGCTGAGACAACTCAAGTGTACAAGTGAAGCATTGGAGGGCCCCCTTTTCCAAACTAGTACGCTCTTCCTTTATGTTCTTTTCAAGTAATCTTTGATACATGTTTTAGATCAGATCTTGTTGTAGATGAGTTTATTCTTTGTTGTAGTTAGATGAATTCCATAGTTAAGTAATATGATTAATGTTTCTAATCCTTACTCATGTTGTGAATGATTTCTTGAATAAGAATTCAATGTGTGGTTTGCTTTCAAGCATTAGGACAATCATGAATGCTTTTTGAGTTATTTACGCTTTCAGTACTTTTGATTTAACAAGAATTGGTTATAATTTCTAATGAATGAAAGAAGACAATGAATGCATCTCTTGAATAAGAGTTTTGTCTTTCTAGCATTGATAAGCCTTAGAACTAGTTCAAATATCTTTTTGAATGCTTACTTTTAATACTCTTTAGGAAAACATTTCTTGATTACTATCATGAGATCTATGAATAGGAATTCTGAACAGAATCTTATCATCGCTTCCATATTCATCTCTTAGAATAGGTTTTGGTTTATTCCCATTAAAGAATAAAAGTTATCTCTAAATCCATACATTTTGGATGTGCCTCTAAGTCTTACAAACACCATATTGACAATCATTTGCACTCTAATTTACATCAGTAGATTGGAGCCTAACATTTTGGCACCATTTCCGGGGAGGTACATTTGGAGATAGGATTAGAAAACTCATAGGCAGATTTTTCTTAAGAAAAAAAATATAAAAAATGAAGAATAAAATCAATTTTAAGTTATGTTTCTTTATGTCTAAACTTAGGGATGATAAAGGAAGATTTTTAAAACAAAACCCCCCAAAAACTAATCAACCATCTATAGAAGCAGGAACATCTACAACTGAAAAATAGGAATCTACCAGACCAACTGCTGGAAAAATCACTTTGGAAGAATTAGAAGAAAAACAACTTTCAGGACAAAGGTTAACTCTCATAGAAAGACAAGTTCTATTGGCTCATGAGGTAAAGAAGAAACAAACACAATCAGAAATATCTTCTGTAGGAAAGAAAAAAGAAAAGCAAACTATTTTTGAACAAATAGGACAACCTCTTTTTCCAGCAGAAATATCTGACTGTACAACAGAAAACTTCTTTGCAATGATAGAAACTGATAGACAAGAAAGGGAGAGAATGGAAAGGGAATTAGAAAGGAAAAGAAATGAAGAAAGAGGAAGGAAAGAACGAGAGGATAGAGAATCACATTGAGAAGAAACATGAGGAGGAGGAAATGATGAACAAGAGGAAGAAGAACATACTATATTTGCATTTCCTATCATTGATACACCAACTCTCTTAGGAGATGACATAAAAATGAAGAATATTCCTCCCTCCGTTCTTCCAAATTTCTTTGGTTTGTCTACTGAAGATCCTGATGCTTTCATGTTTGAATTTGACATTGTTTGTCAAACATATGGATATACCAATGATGCTCAAAAACTTCGTTTATTTCCTGCAACTTTGAAAGGATATGCATTAAAATGGTTCATGGGGTTGGGAGAAGCAACCATAGTATATTGGGATGACATGAAAAAGAAATTTCTTGCTAAATATCATCCCTATTGTAATTCCAAACAATCTAAATAAGATATCTTTAAAATGTCTCAAAGTGAAGATGAAAGCTTAGAGGAATATCTAGAAAAATTTATCTATAATATGCACAAATCTAAGCAATCTAATCTTCCTTTGGATGTCATCCGTCCTATCTTTTTGAAAGGGATATCAGATGAAAATTTGGATCCTCTTAATTTAATGGGGGCAGGGTATATTTCTCACCTACCTTTCCCAAAAATTGTTGAATTATGTAAGAAATACTCAAGGGGAAAGATAAAAGAGGACGAGGACAAAGAGATACTGTGACAAAGGCAACTAAATCAATTTCAAATGGTGTTACTAAATCGGAATTAGGGAATCTGTTTGAGAACTTTAAAACTGATATCATGAACACATTCGGTTCACAAATTGACACATTGAAAGGTAAAAGGAAGCAAGAGGAACAAGATCAAGTGTTATCCATCTTTTGTCCTAAATGTAGAAAAAAACATGCATTGAGAGATTGTCCTTTAGACAAAATTTAGGTCTGTGGAATGGTTACAGATTACCATGCCACTAATGATTGTCCAAAATTAAAAGAATTGCTAGTTACTCACATAGAAGAAGGACAAGGAATGGAATCTCTTTATTACTTAGCACCAAGAAAGCCTTGGCAGCCACATTTCACAGGTATGTCTCAAATTTTTTCTCCTCAATTCTCTCAACAGTTTCCTCAGAATTTTCAAAATCCTATTCAAAATTCATGGAATGCACCCATGCCTTGGAAAACTTGGCCTCCTCAGTAGAACAAAAACCAACCTCCTCAAGGTTGGTGAGGGTATGCTCAAGGAAATCAGCCATACCAAAAGCCATACCAACATCCATACAAACATCCATACCAATAGCTATATCAACAACCATACCAACAACCATATCAACAACCATATCAACAATCATACCAACCTTTTCCTTATCAACAATTCCAACAGAATCAATCACAAAATTCATATTCTCAGCTATCACAACCTGCACCACAACAACTCCAGCTACCATCTAACCAACCTCCACCTAGACCAACTCAACTACCATCCCAACCAATCTCCAATCCTAATAATAAAGTGGGAAAACCTATGTATAACATTGATGAAGAGCCATCATACTCAATCCTTCCTCTTCAAAATATCCACTTAAGGTCTGGGAAAGTTTTACCAAAGGATTCTCCTATTATCATAGAAGAACAAATTGAAAAAGAGGAGATTCCTAGCACAGAAAAGCTACCAATAGACAATCAAATCCAAAAGAGTAAAACATTAAATACCCAAACACCTCATTTTCCAGAAAGCTTGGTTAAAGAGAAATTACCAATCTCTCTTCCTGAGTTTGATGTCTTAGATGAATTAAAAAATGTCTGTGTGAAAATTCCTTTATTGCAAGCTATCAAGGATATCCCAATCTATACAAAAGCAATTAAGGAATTATGTTCAAAGAAAATTAACAAAATAAAGAAATATCCACCAACAATTCATGTAATTGGGAATCTAGCAGGCCTAATGTCAAATACCATTTCAATTGAAAAATATGTTGACCCAGGAATTCCAATGGTAACGATAACAATCAACAATTTTTCAATCTGTAAAAATTAATTGACTTAGGAGCATCTATCAATGTGATGACATTAGAGACAATGAGATATTTGAATCTGCAAAATCTTTGACCAACCACTACGGTCCTAGAATTAGCTGATAGATCTAAAGTAGTTCTCGAAGGTATACTTGAAGATATCACAGTTTGTTTGGATTCTTGGGAGTATCCAGTAGATTTCTTAGGTATTCAACAAAAATCTAATCTAGGAGGCCATCCATTGATCCTTGGAAGACCTTGATTGGCCACAACTGATGATTTCATCGGTTGTAGAACAGGGAATATGATTATCTCACATGGAACTGAAAGGAAACAGATCACACTTTATCCTTCTACTCAAAAACCTTCTGTAATAGATCAATTACCTTGGCTTGATGAAACAAAGCAACAACAGGAAGAAGTAATTCAACCTATCTTAAGTATTAATCGAGCCTTTGATTTTAGGGAGGAAAATACTGAAGATCTATTAGACTATTTCATTTCTGAACCAGATATCTCGGAAGAATTAAGAGACACACAATACATTGCTGCAGATGAGATCTTAGGATAGACCTTTCAAGAAAATTGCACGATTCATTCTTTAGAGTCAGCATTTAATAACATTTTTCCAGTTATCTCCACGAAAAATAATCAAAGCAAGATAATTGAAATTAGTCCTAGGAAATATTTGAATATTGGCACAAAATTTGAACCATCTCAAGAAGAACAATTGATTGCACTATTGAAGAAATATCATAAATCATTTGCTTGGGAATATACTGATATGCAGGGGATTCATCCTGAAACATGCACTCATCATATCTACACAGATGATAACATAAGACCTCTCAGACAACCACAACGAAGAATGAATCCAATATTGAAAGAGGTAGTCAAAGAAGAATTACAAAAATTATTAATGGTAGGATTCATCTACCCTATCTCTGACAGTCAATGGGTTTCTCCATTAGTTGTTGTACCTAAGAAAAATGGAAAATGGAGAATCTGTGTAGACTATAGAGAATTGAACAAAGAAACACTTAGAGATCATTTTCCATTACCATTCATAGATCAAGTCTTAGATTCACTAGCTGGGAAAAAATATTTTTCCTTCCTAGATGGATTTAATGGCTATAACCAAATCAATATAGCATTAGAATATTAGGACAAAACTACTTTTACATGCCCTTGGGGTACCTATGCTTATAAGGTATTACCTTTTGGTTTATGTAACGCTCCAGCTACTTTTCAAAGAGCAGTACTGGTCATTTTTGTTGATTTAGTACATGAATGTGTAGAGGTATACATGGATGATTTCTCTGTGCATGGTGATTCTTTTGATAAATCCTTGAAAATTTTGGAAAAAGTCCTAATAAGATGCATAGAAACAAATTTGTCTCTTAGCAATGAAATTTTTTTTATGATGTTAACTGAAGGAGTAGTATTGGGTCATCATATTTCATCTTCAGGAATTACAGTGGATCCTGCAAAAATACAAATCATTGTAAATCTACCGAAACCAATCAGCCAAAAAGATGTGAGAAGTTTTCTTGGATATGCAGGCTATTACCGAAGATTCATTGAAAATTTTAGTAAAATAGCTTTGCCATTATTCAAATTACTTGCAAAAGATATACATTTTCATTGGAATATTAATTGTCAAAATGCCTTTCAGAAGCTCAAAGACAAGTTATCAACAACACCTATCTTAGGAGGGCCTAATTGGGCTTTGCCATTTCACATCTCTACAGATGCATCAGATACTGCAATAGGGGCATCATTGGGTCAAAAGGAAAATCTTATGACTTATGCTATTTACTTCATTAGCAAAAATTTAACCCCTGCAGAGTTGAATTACACAGTCACAGAAAAAGAAATGTTGGTAGTAGTACATGCTGTGAATAAATTCCGTCACTACATCATTGGTTATGAAGTCTTTATCCATATAGATCATTCTTCCATAAAATATCTCATGAACAAACTTATTACTAATGGCAGGATAACAAGATGGTTGTTATTGATGCAGGAATTCAACATTACAGTATTGAATAGACCTGGAAAGGAAAATCAAGTGGTTGATTTCCTATCTCGATTAAAAACCTCTGGTGAGATTGTTCCTATCTCAGATAATTTTTCTGATGAGCACCTATTTGCAATTTCAGTTATAACTCCATGGTATGCTGATATAGCCAACTATTTATCATCAGGGATGTTACCTCCTTCTCTCACATCCAAAGAAAAGAAAAAGATAATTAAACAAAGTGCTAGATGCACATGGATTGATGGAGATCTCTTTTATACAGGATATGACCTCATAATTAGAAGATGTGTAAGACAAGATGAGATTTTAGAAATATTAAAAGCTTGCCATGATGAACCTTGTGGTGGTCATTTTGCAGATAAGAGGACATCATACAAAATACTCAATTTGGGGTATTATTTGCCATCCATCTTCAAAGATTCCAAGAAATATGTTTGAAATTGTGATAGCTGCCAAAGGATGGGGAAGCCACTTCCAATCGATGAGATGCCCCTCAAACCACAAGTTCACATTCAACCATTTTAAAAATGGGCTCTTGATTTCATTAGTCCAATAAATCCACCATCAAAAGGGAAACAGTACATCTTAGTATGTATTGATTATGTTACAAAGTGGGTGGAAGCCAAAGCATTAGTGAGAGCCACAGAACAGTCAATGGTCAACTTCCTCTTTGAAGAAATATTTGTCAGATTTGGAGTACCCTGGGAGATTGTAACAGACCAAGGAGCACAATTTACTTCTAAGATGGTGAAAGACTTAGCAAGCAAATATCAGATCAAGCATCGGAAATCTACACCCTATAATCCACAAGAAAATGGACAGGTGGAATCTACTAACAAAAATTTGGAAGCAATCATGACCAAGACAATCCAAATACATAGAAAAGATTGGTCAGACAAGCTTTAGGAAGCATTATGGACATACAGAATCACCTGGAAAAATAGTATTGGGTTCACTCCTTATCAGCTGGTCTATGGTAAGCAAGTTTTGTTACCTATAGAATTTCAACTTCATACTTTTAAACTAGCAGCTGATTTAGGAATAGATCTTTCCGAAGAACAAAAGGAGAGGATCATGCAATTAAATCAATTAGATGAGATGAGACAGGTAGCAGTTGAACACAACATTTTGATACAACAAAAAATGGCACAATGGCATGATAAGTACATCAAGAAGAAAGAATTCAAAGTAGGAGACTGGGCTTTGTTATTTGATTCAAAATTCAAATATTTCAAAGCTAAATTTACAACTCATTGGCTTGGTCCATATGAGATTGCAGAGGTATATGACAATGGCTCGGTCAAACTACAAACAATATATGATGAGCCAAGCTCATTCATAGTCAATGGGCATAGGCTAAAGCTCTACAATAAGCCTGTAAACAAGGAAGACTTTCTGCAGTAGATATCTCAACAGAATGAGATGGAAGTGTTGGACAGACAGAATCATGTGTCTCCTTCACATTCTTCTTAAAAAAAACAACATATATATATATATATATATATA
>ML779556.1:714693-733600 GCA_009831015.1 Picea engelmannii
TCGTGTTCCAGCAGTCGTGTTCCAGCAGTCGTGTTCCAGCAGTCGTGTTCCAGCAGTCGTGTTCCAGCATTCGTGTTCCAGCAGTCGTGTTTCAGCATTCGTGTTCCAGCAGTCGTGTTCCAGCAGTCGTGTTCCAGCATGCATTTTAGCATCCACGTTTCAACATCTGTGATTCAATATTTGTGTTTCAGCATCTACGTTTCAACATCTGTGATTCAGCATTTGTGTTTCAGCATCTATGTTTCAACATCTGAGATTCAGCATTTGTGTTTCAGCATCTACGTTTCAACATCTGTGATTCAACATTTGTGTTTTAGCATCTATGTTTCAACATCTGAGATTCAGCATTTGTGTTTCAGCATCTACGTTTCAACATCTGTGATTCAGCATTTGTGTTTCAGCATCTACGCATCTGAGATTCAGCATTTGTGTTTCAACATCTACGTTTCAACATCTGAGATTCAGCATCTGTGTTCACCATACACAATCGATTTCCATCAATGACAACCTTGATCATCTGCGTCATCTCTGCTGTAGCCATATTTCCAACATACTAAATAAAAAGAAATACAAGAGGAAATTTATCAAAATTGAAGACTTACAGCAACATTCCAGCTAGCTTCAATCAGGCAAACACAATGAGCAAACAAGTTAGTATACATTTTTTCTTTTAAATGCTTTAAAAATTTGGAAAAATCTTCATAAGCTAAGCAATGATAAATATCCTATCTTTCCCTTCCCCTACATCATATTTTCATCACTCCATTTTCATATACCCTCAAAATCATCAAAAACAGTACTCAAAGGAACCAATTTTGGTCTCCAAGGGAGTTATAAGGGAAGGATTAGGTTTCAAATTCAAACACATTGTTTTTGAGCTGTAAATGCTCTGTTTTATGAAGACATAAGTTGCATACACACAGACTGAATTGTTATTTTCATAAATGAAAGGTTGTTTTCATACACATTAAGGAAAGGGGTCATAAGAAGAAGGTTTTAAGCATGACAAAGGGGATGGTTACTCAAAGGAAATGAATTAAGGGAGTTATAAGTCAAATGAAAACATTTAAAAAAAAAAAAAAACATTTCCTATAATGATTACAAGGAAAGAGTGGAATCTCATAAAGTTTAATGAAGGAATAAGAAGCACCTTCAACTATGATCGATCAACCTAAAGGCTGTACAAATGCATTTTAAAAAATAACTCTTGAAAAAGTACCCCTCACAATGTTTTTTCTCTCTTCCTAAAAAAAAGTGTTGCGGCTTAAACTCTTTTCATGTGACGTGTCTCACTTGGACGCTCCCTAGACTCGAACCACTGATGCACTCCTGTGTATACTTACTTCCATTCAAACGCATGCTCTGTTTCAAACACTCCAGCACCATACAAAATCCAGAATCCCCCTAATTCTGTTCCTTCCTTTGCTTACCCAACCCAAAATTTTTGTTAGACAGTTGAAAATCGAATTTTATGTTGACAATTTCACTGTCAACATACAATATTCTCGCCCTGTAGAAAAAAACATGGCAAGTGGAGGGGAATGCATGGACAGTAGAGGCAAAGAGAGCGTGTTCAAGAAGGAGTCAGCCAATGAAAGGTAAGTTCGAATTCAAGTAATTGTTAAAGCTAAGTGCAAAATTTGACTTCCTGAGGTACATTTTGAAAACAGAAGCAGTTCATTTCTAGCAGAGGTTGATTGTAGGAAGGAAAATTGAGCTAGGTTTCAACAAGAGGCCTGAGAATTTTATCGAATTACCAAGTATGCCCTTGCATCAAAATTTTATGACTGAGAGTAGTTTAGAAATTTAAAAATATGAGATTTTCTTCGTTTTTGAATAGAAAAATATTATTGAAGACCATTCACAGAATTAAATCCAAACAGAGTCTGCAAGTTTAAAATCTTGGTCGAAGAATATGCAGGGTTGAAACTTTTGACAAGAATAGACCTCCTTCTTTTATAAATAGTGAAAATATTTTAGGGTCTTTCTCTTAAAAATTGAAAGAATGGTGTCTAGGTATGAACCAGAGAAGCTTGATACATAAAAAATTCATAAGGATTGCATACAAATTCTTGAGCAAAGACAGTGGATATATTTCTTTGAGAAGTTTGATGGATATTATGAGGAAGTTGCCTTAGAATTTGCTCAGTCATTTGATGGGGAAAGGGATACTGTTGGAAACCTTACTATTAGAATCTCTGAAGATATAATTGCACATGTCACTGGACTTCCTCAAACAGGAGAAAGATATTTCAAAACTAAGCATTTTAAAGATAAATCATGGACATCTTTTATTTCCAGATCTAGGGTGGCAGCAGTCATTTAGAAGAAGGGAATCCCGGGGAGTTGGTTGATTCATCCTTGGGATGAATTAGCCTATCTCATACAGAAGTTTATAACTTGTGAAGGAAGATTTAGCATTATCTACCTATATCACATCAAGCTGCTACAACATTTAAAAGGTGACTGTGAAATTAACATGCCTTATTTTCTACTGCAAAGCCTTTCTAAGATGGCTAAGGTCGTCCAAAAACAAGGGAGGAATACAGAAAAGAGTCTATATCATTGTGGCCTCATTAAAATGATCATCATATATGAACTACAGAAGCAGAACTTGACTTGGCAGCAATTTATCATTGGAAATGGCTTTGAAACAATAAAAGAGGAAGAAAAAGAGGAAAAAATCTTGGTTTTGACCGATGATGTGGAAGAAATACAGAACCCCAAGGAAACAAACTCAAAACAGCCTATGGGGAGGAGAAGAACAAGAAGTATGGTGAAAAGGGAGAAAGAATTTGAGGGAAAAGACAAGATTTTTACCACATATGAAAGAAAATCAAGGAAATGCCAACAAGTTCAAAAAGGACAGATACAAGAAGGTGATGATGAAGCACAACAAGCACAGTATGCAGATATTCAAACTCTGGAGACACAATCATTGGGAAATGATGATTTTGAACGAAACTTCCACATATGAAAAAATGAGAAAAGATGTGGAACAATTAATTAAAGATATGAAAGAAGAAGCTCAAACTCCATAGGCAATAGAACAAATAGAAGAAGTGGTTGGTGGGTCCACATCAGAACTTGATAAGAAAAACAAGAAAATAAAGAAAATGAAGAGAAATATCAAGGAAATTGAAGTCCTAGAAAGGTACATAAAAATAGAGAATGAAATGTTAAGGACTCAAAGCCAAAAAACATAGGACGAGAATGAAACCTTGAAGAAAAAGAATAAGAAGCTTCAAAAGAAAAACAAATTAATCTCCAAACAGGCCTATAAATGGTTTCAACAGAAGAAGGCATATAAAGAAAAATATCAAAGAATGAAATCTCTTCATACAGCTCAGGTTAATGTGGAGACATTATTGTAGGCAACAGAGGTGGCAGAAGATCATTGATAGAGGTTCAAGAACATTTTGTTTTTGTGCATGAAGACATGCAAAGTCTTCCTCTTGGGGGAGATGTTGAGTACATTTTTATGCTTCCTTTTTACTCTATAAACTATACTTTTGCCTCCAGAACCATCCATTTTGCCTCCATTTCATTCCATATTTTCCATAAAACAGCTTATGCAAGGTAGATTTATCATTATTTATCTTAAGAATTGAGTTTTCGAATTTTTGGCATTAAAATTGAAAATTTATCAGAAATTACAGGATTTGACTAAATCCCGTAATTACTCCTAGGTTCATGTACTTGCAGGATAGCTGGGTGAAATCTGAGACTTGGGTTGTGATCCTTGATGTACAAGGATAGATGATTACCTATCATCTTTGAAATCTGAGCCTTCCAAGTGTCTGGTCAACGCTGGTCAAACAGGGCCACTTCAGCAGAAAATACCCTGTTTTAGCCTAAAATTATGGACAGTTTTAGATTTTCTTGCGATTTGTTCATATTTTATGGATCCGAAGGGGGTGTTCGACCTTCCTAGCATATTTTATGGATCTGATCATGATCTTTAGGAGAATTATTAGCATTATTAGTTTCAAAACTCTTGTATAAATACTCTAAGACATAGACTAGTATGACAACCTTGAATGTGAATGAAGAAACTTTGGAATTTGCAATCTTGAGATCAGTTCTGCATTTTGTTCTTGATAATGTTTATGATATGATGATGTGAATTTTGTTGGAAGCTCCTTCTTAGCTGAGACAACTCAAGTGTACAAGTGAAGCATTGGAGGGCCCCCTTTGCCAAACTAGTACGCTCTTCCTTTATGTTCTTTTCAAGTAATCTTTGATACATGTTTTAGATCAGATCTTGATGTAGATGAGTTTATTCTTTGTTGTAGTTAGATGAATTCCATAGTTAAGTAATATTCTTAATGTTTCTAAGCCTTACTCATGTTGTGAATGATTTCTTGAATAAGAATTCAATGTGTGGTTTGCTTTCAAGCATTAGGACAATCATGAATGTTTTTTGAGTTATTTATGCTTTCAGTACTTTTGATTTAACAAGAATTGGTGATAATTGCTAATGAATGAAAGAAGACAATGAATGCATCTCTTGAATAAGAGTTTTGTCTTTCTAGCATTGATAAGCCTTAGAACTAGTTCGAATATCTTTTTGAATGCTTACCGTTAATACTCTTTAGGAAAACATTTGTTGATTACTGTCATGAGATCTATGAATAGGACTTCTGAACAAAAGATTAGCATCTCTTCCATATTCATCTCTTAGAATAGGTTCTGGTTTATTCCCATTAAAGAATAAAAGTTATCTCTAAATCCATACATTTTGGATGTGCCTCTAAGTCTTACAAACACTGGATTGACAATCATTTGCACTCTAATTTACATCAGTAGATTGGAGCCTAACAATCATTACAAGATAAGATGATGAGAAGTGACTTTCAGTGGCTGGATAATCCATCGAGATGGATAAATCACTTTTTAGAGGTAAAATGGTCAATTAATTGAGTGATTTAATCAAGGAATAGTAAAATAAAGTAAAAGTCACTTAGAGGGAAAAGGTCAAAAATGAATTAGGGTTTCAGGAAGTTATAAAGGAAGGGTAAAGAAACATACTTCAATATTATGTTATGATTTGATATTGAGCTATTTGTGGAGGAGGAGGAAATCGACCCCCTTGTTGTTTTGTGGATTTATGGAGGAAACCACCACCATCGATCGGTTTCAGTGTTGAGAGACACACCCTAGCCTATCGGAGATACCATCCAAGTATCTCATTGTGAATTACAGTGTCCAGTTCAGTGATTGTGCAACTCAGCCAGTGAGGGCACAAGTGATTGAGAGAGGGTTTGTGCGGTCGCTTGAGACAGTTTCAGATCTGGTAGATTCCTTCCAATGTTGGCAAATATTTAACAAACAACGCATGCTTGTATAGTTGTCATTGATGGAAAGTACAACAGTGAAGATGGCATGAGTACAAAAAGTATGTAATAGATGGACATTATGAGAATTCGCTGCAGAGAAGATTCGAATACAAAAAGTATGTAATAGATGGACCTTATGAGAAGTCATTGCAGAGAAGATTCGAATAAGCACAAAAGAGATAGTGCAGAGGATTGTTTGCAGATCATCTATGGCAAGATCAGAGTAAGCGGAACAAAGTAAGCTTAGGAGGAGAAGCATCATTTCTGATCGTTGGATCCCATTTACAATTCTCGATGACCGTCAGATCAAGTGTTGATCGGGACTATTGATCCCATGCCATTTCGGGGTTTCGTGACTCGCGACTTGGAGAGGCAAGAAACACAACCATTGAAATCGCAATATGCGAAATCACAATTTAATCGTAGCTGTCAGATCAATATGTGATCTGGATTGTTGATCCCATGCCATTTTGGAGTCTCGCCTATCGCGACTTGGAGTGACAAGAACTTCCATCGAAAGAATCGTGATATGCAAAATCGTGATTTAATCGCAGCTGTCAGATCAAGGTGTGATCTGGACCGTTGATCCAACTCCATTTCGGAGTTTTGCGACTCGCAAATTGGAGAGGCAAGAAACACAACCATCAAAATTGCGATATGCGAAATCGCGATTTAATCACAGCCGTCAGATCAAGGTGTGATTTGGACCATTGATTCGACTCAATTTCAGAGTTTCGCGACTCGCGACTTGGAGAGGCAAGAAATATGACCACTGAAATCGCGATATGAAAAATTGCAATATGATCTAAGCCATTGAATTAAGATAAGATCTGGACTGTCGAATCTTAGGACAAGTCGTTGACTTGGAGTCAATGGAGCATGGTGTGGAAACTCGCGAGATGAAAGATCGCGATAAGATCTGGACCGTCGGATCTATGGAGATTTCAACTGTTGATCAGACTCAATGAAGTTTATAAACTCGTGCCTTTTTGGTATAGCCTATGGTCACCTCCGGTGGTCACAAGAAGGGAAGGAGTCAGTTAAGATAAGCCCCATTTCGGGGGTTCAGGGATCGCAACTTGGAGAGTCGAGATGCCTCATCTCTAGATTCAAAAAATGTAAATTCGTGAAAAGAACTTTATGCATAAGCGCTTGGTCATGGCCATGGTCATATAGAGGAAGGAGCTAGCGCAGGAAATCTCCATATTAGAGTTTCGGAGATCGTTATATGAAGTGTCAAGACACTTGGCCACAGGAATTCTGAAATGGAAAAACCCGATTTAAAGGAAAGATTAATAAAGTTTATCCAACGGTGCAGATAAACTTGAATATGATCGGATGGCTACTGTTCTGTCTCACAGTTAATTCATCAGTTACGAATCTTTTAGCGAAACTGAGTCATGATTCTTGATCGGTTGGCGTTTCAGTTGTTGAGACGGTTTTCTTTTGCCAAAGAAGATGCAAAGTGTAACTTCTGTGGGCGTTGTGCATAAAAGAAAAAGATACAGATTGTGTGCGGTTGATCGTTCTGAACGAAAAATGAAATAAACTGTAAGAAAGGGAAAATCGCAGAATGCGTAGTGTGAGACTGAAAATATGCGCAGTATGAGATAAAACTCAGAGAAGAGTAACAGATGAGGAAAAGACTTGAAGCAGAGTAGAATGATAGAATGACTTGAAGCAAAGAAAAATGACAGAACAAGTTGAAGCAGAGCAGAATTACAAAAAATACAAAGAAAGAGAAGAATTGCAGAACAGTTAGAAGAAGACTAGATTTACAGAACAAAGAAGAAGTGGTAAGAATCAATTTATCTGTGTAGTTGGTTATTTATTTATTCATTTATATTCCAGGTTGGTTGGGAGGTGCTAGGGAGGAATGTTGTCCTTAGAGGTTCAAGTGGGATCTTTAACACATGGAGTTGTAGCTTCCATCTGGTTGCAGCCAGAGAAACCAGGGTGGCAGGGTGGTGCAAGGGAGAACAAGTGTTCTCTATTATACAGGTTGGAGCCTGTGTAACTGGAAATTGGTGCTTCCATCCAGTTGGTGCTACAACATTAAGGGAGTTGGTGCTTCCTTCTATTGGGTGCTAGAGAAACCAGAGAGTTGGTGCCCTCAAACAAGTTGCATCTTGTAAAACAGAGGTAGCAGCCTCACATTGAGTTGGTGCTCAATTATAGATGATGTAGAGAACTTAAAAGACTGCCTATCATTTCAAAGAAGAAAAGGTTTTCTCCCTTTATGGGTTTCCTTGTGAAAATCTGTCTCTGTGTATACCTTATGTGTGACTGATGCTCATTACTTTTATTTTCCATATGTTGTATAATGTTGATGATCACTTGAAGAAAGATTAAGAATGTATTAATAGACTTAAAATTGTTTAAGCACAATAACAACTGATTCACCCCCCCCTCTCAGTTGTCTTAGTAATTTCAACATCCAACCCATTAGAGAGTTAGCCAGGGAACACCTATTGAGCCACCTATCATCATTTTCCAGCAATGGAATATTTTGGAAAGAGGAAAACAATCATTTAGGGCACAACTCTCACAGAATCACATTTGGGGTTCCACGGGACATTCCGGGGTAGATCTGAGGAATCCCTTCTGACCCATTACATAGGAGACTAGGACAATCATTTTGAGCTATACATCATCAAATTTCACCGATGGAATATTTAGGGCACACTCATTGATCCCAGGAGGTACGCAAACCCCCAAGGGGTGACATCCAAAGCTTCAAAGTTTGGATCTTCAGTCCAACAGTCATCAGGATTAGTCTAGAGGCCCGGGCGCATCTTTTGAGACAATTTCTAGCTCATTCCAATGGGTATCACCATCAGCGCAAGTTTTCTGGATTCTACAACAATTACCATGAGCTACCAGACTGTTTTTTGTTGATCTATCCATGCATGCACAAACCAACACCTGTTCTTCTGGTCACAGGTATTTATTATCTGTTATTTTGTATTCTAGTGACAATCCATGAGATCTAACTAATGATTTTCATATATACTTCAAGTATTTATTGTATTTCCTACTTTTTCCAACATTATATATATATATATATATATATATATATATATATATATATATATATATATCAGTGAGTTGTGTTTTCCTTATTTTGCATGCATTGTTTTATACTTATAAACACATAACAAACTGGAACACACATGAAAAAACAATCGATCCTCTTCACACAATTACTCAAACGCAGTCAGAAACCCCCAGCGTATCAGATTCAGTAGACAACCCGTAGTTCAACAGTAGATATCCAGATCAAATGGATCAAGGATATTTCAGTGGTATAAGAGTTGGTTTTCCTTCCAACCTATGGGGAAAATCAGTGAGGAGTTATGTCAGATTATGTCCACTAAAATTTAGTGGTGATAACTTGCACTTATACTTCTAGATGTAGTAGTAGGGAGGAACGTTCAGATCAGATATGGAGGAAAAAATGAGGGATATTCGTAGGATTCTTACATAGTGGCGACAACAGTTGTGGCAGGCTATGGCAAGCCTTCAAAAGTATACATAGATCAAGGGGGCTAATGAGGAGTTTGCAAATTGTTTGAGATAGTATCAGGAGCTTGGCAAGGAATTTCATGCAGACATGTCATTGAAGGATTATTGCACCATCAAACATCCTGAGTGGTATGAACCCCAACTATCAGGGCACAAGAAGGGGAAGGTGCACATTATTGAGGTACACTATGACAGTGAGGATGAGGAGGTGCATGAGAATGCAACCACAAATTCCTATTTAGAGCAGTCAGATGAGGCTAGTGACTCATGTGCATATGAGGGACAGTTGGATGGACATGATGATAGTGCATGTTCTTCATCTTCCCTACCAGGCAGTGTTGAGACTTCAACACTTTAACATAGTGATGACACTTGTGCGGATTCATATGTGTTGGCACTTGGACGTGATGCGATTAGGTGGATGGATGACCAACCCTTGGGTATGGACATGGCTTCCATGAAGTCATGTATGGAGTATGATGATATTTCTATGATGACAGTGACACATTCTATATCTTCTCAGACACCTATGATAGTCACAACACATGAGTATATCAGTGGAATTCATGATATGGTGGAGGAGCCTTGTGTGAGGATTGTACACCAGGGACATATGGATCTGCAGACCCAGGAGGAGAGACATGACTTGGAGACAGTTGACCTTACACATACCTACCAGTATGGGGAGAGGGAGTCACCTCTTTTGGAGATTCCATTGTTAGATCAGGTTGTGGAGACTGACAGTTTGATAGGATACTCACTTCCAGGACCAGTCCACAGTGATGAGGATGCACTCCTTATTGGATGGGATGACCATAGAATGTGTCTGGACACATCTGTATGGTATCCGTGGGCATATGATATTAGTAGGGTGAGTGCACAAGAGGATACAACTTCCCATACAGGATAAAGTGTGATTCAGATGGGGGTCACAGTTGGTGATGGCATGTAGTGGCATACATGAGGACCTAGTAACACAGGGGACAATGGGCAGTTCAGTGCCTTATATTTTGAGGAGTGTGTTGTTGGGGATTTCATTGTTGACACTAGCAGTGAGAGGCATGAGGTAGCACCTCAGCAGGATTGTGAATAGGAGTCATGATGCTTGGCAGGACAGTTGAGAGTCAGTGAGGACATGATCATGGAAACCACTAGATTCATGGATGATACAAACACATGGTGGCATAATTTTTTTGGATGGAATCGATGGCACATGATAGTTCAGATGGGGGATTTTTTATGGATGAATTTCATACTCTTAGGGAAAGAGTAACTATGATGAGGGACGACTATTAGTAGTTGTTGATGGATAGAGATTACCTATTGGAGGTTGGTGATATGTATCATAGGGCCTTGAGGGAGAAAGAGTTGGAGGTGGACTGACTCACTTATGAGTTGGTGATCACACGAGGATTCTTGGAAGGCACACAGACAACCCTTCAAGAATCAGAGTCCAGATTAGATGAGCTCCTTGAGGAGACTGGTCAGAGATACATTATATATATATCGCTAGAGAGTCAGATATGTTCCTCAATTACATTGTTGGAGGATGTTTGGGTGTCACAGGGGCCACCATTCATGGGTAGTTATGAGACAATCGTTCATACACATACACATGAGGATTCCAGAGCCAGGGGAAGTTACGAGGACACCTTAATTTGTGTTCTAGGATTAGTTTATATCCACACAGGGGTTGATTTGGCAGTACATCTTGGACATATGACGATGAGAGAGATGTACAGTGGGATTCATTGGGACACATTGGATTGCAGGGAGGAGACACACTTAGTGGAGCATGGATATTCCTCCCCCTTGCAACAACACATAGTTTTGGGAGATCACCTTCACAGTAGAAACAACTATCTGAGTGATGATGGAGGGAGAGTGATTAACCAACAGTTTTTGGAGTTATCTATTTTTGTATCAGATAGTTGGAGTTTAGATGATTATTCACCATGGGTGCTAGTGGATGAAGTTTTGGTCCAATCTTGGGGATTGACCAAAGCATATGATACTTCCTAGTCCTACAGTCGGTTACAAATGTTTTTTTTATCTTTTCCTGATACTTTCATCATTTACAACAACATAGGGGGATATAGACAGTGGCAGGGGACATGGAGAGTTGGTAGGCCAAGACCACCTCGCAGGAGTGTCTTTATTGGATACAGCAGGATAGGGGTGGATCATCAAAGATAGACAGTTGAGACCTTAGGTGTGATGGTGAGCATCTTAGGCCATGGGATAGCATATATCTCAGAGGTTGACATAGATTCAGATTCTCATTGGGATGAGGATGGAGGGATTCTGACAGTTATCAGTATGACACATGAGAAGTTAGTGAGGATTGGAAGTGATGAAATTCCAATTTTTCCATGGGATTCGGGACTCCATTTGGTTAGTGGGTTGTTTCATCTTATGATGGCCCAGTTTGTGCTAGAGAGAAACATACTTCACTCTTGGATGGTTTTGATAGGGCTTGTAGGGACTTGTTCTATGTCGCAAGACAGGTTCTCCCTATTGATACTCATGATCAAGTATGGAGGTGGTTGGGTAGATGATGATTCCACAGAGATACCTTTACAGGTTCCTCTTCTTGAGAGCAGGCCCCGTTTTCACAGGTATTTCAGCATGAGTATCTAGGAGTGGGGGATCCAGTATGTATATTTTGAGCAAACAATCATGATCATAGTAGTGAAATGTCCTTATGATGGTCCATGTCAGAGGATAGCATGGGACCCTAGGATTACAGGGCTGGGAATTTCATTGATTGATGGAGATGTGTGGATCTTTGCAAGGGGAAGTCACTTTGAATTTCTAGTGAGTTTCAATATTGGGGGGAGAACATCACTTGTTGGTGATTTGTTGAGGCCTTGTAGTACCTTACTATGGAAGCAACATGTCCAGTTGGTGGAGCTTATGTTGGGGTTGGTACGGTCTTGGAGGATGGACTCATTTCGGGTTGAGACCGTGTGTTATTGGCAAAAGACTCATGGTATTGATATGTTACAAGACTATATTTCACGAGGCATTTCAATTCACATTCTAATATGGGATCCATGGATTGGAGTGCTTGGTAGTTCAACGTTTGATGGAGTTGATTTTCAAGTAGAGTGGTTGCTAAGGGAGTTGACTAAGATTCTTTGGCCATTGATCATTCTACCCATCAGGAGCATGTGGGTGTCATGCGTGGTGAGCACTTGGAGAGGCCACATATTGAGAGGAGTCTACCTTGTGTCACACAGGTGGATATGGGACCCCGGTATCATATGTAGTTGGATTCAATTATTGCTTGAGGAAAATCAATATTCCGGCAAGGAGGACTGTAATGTCCCCATTTTGGGACATTATAACATTACAGAGTGTTATGCCTATTAGAGTAGCTAGATAGGGGTTACAGAGAGTTCATGAGATATTGATGGGTTTTATTGGGCCCAACTTGCATCGTTCATCATCAAGATCCATTCCGCAGAGCTTGGATTTGGTTTCGTTACATTGTGACGATTTCCGTAATTTTGAGTTATTATGGGTCATATCTTAATTAAATTCACTAAGAAGGTCATAATGGACATATTACTTGGATAAAAATCTTAGTGTAATAGCTCATTAGAATCGAGAGGAAGATAATTACAGGATAAGATGATGAGAAGTGACTTTCAGTGATTGGAGAAGCCATCAGGATGGATAAATCATTTTTTAGAGGTAAAATGGTTAATTAATTAAGTGATTTAATCAAGGAATAATAAAATAAAGTAAAATTCACTTGGAGGGAAAAGGTAAACAATGAATTAGGGTTTTGGGAAGCTATAAAGGAAGGGTAAAGAAACCTAATTCAATATTATGTTATGATTTGATATTGATATATTTGTAGAGAAGGAGGAAATTGACCCCCTTGTTGTTTTGTGGATTTCTGGAGGAAACCACCACCATTGATCAGTTTTGGTGTTGAGAGACACACCATATCCTATCAGAGATACCGTCTAGGTATCTCACTGTGCATTACAGTGTCTAGTTCAGTGATTGTGCAACTCAGCCAGTGAGGGCGCAAGTGATTGAGAAAGGGTTTGTGCAGCCGCTTGAGACAGTTTCAGATCTGGTTGATTCCTTCTGACCCATTAAAGATTTATCCAGGGTGCACCTACTGAGACTCGTGTCCTCAATTTCCGATGATGGAATCTTTCAGAAAGAGGAAAACAGTCATTTTTGGAACAACTCTTAGGGAAGCACATTTGGGGTTCCAGGGGACATTCCTCTGCAGATCTGAGGAATCCCTTCTGACCCATTACAAAGGAGACCAGGATGATCGTTTTGAGATAAACATCATCAGATTCCACCGGTGGAATATCTATGGCTTACTCATTGAGCCCAGGAGGTGCGAAAACCCCCAGGAGGTGACATCCAAAGCTTCAGAGGTCAGCTATTTAGTCTGACAGTCATTAGGATCAGTCTAGAGGCC
This sequence comes from Picea engelmannii, assembly GCA_009831015.1. Taxonomy (NCBI): domain Eukaryota; kingdom Viridiplantae; phylum Streptophyta; class Pinopsida; order Pinales; family Pinaceae; genus Picea; species Picea engelmannii. The sequence goes on from ML779556.1 coordinate 728,011, forward strand.
AGGGAACATCCTTTGAGATAGTTTCCATCTCATTCTGATGGATATCTCCATCAAGGTGATTTTTCTAGATTCTACAGTAGTTACCATGAGCTACCAGACTGGTTTTTGGCGATGTATTCGTTCATGCCCAAACCATCACCTGTTCTTCTGGTCACGGGTATTTATTATCTGTTATTTTGTATTCCAGTGACAATCCATGAGATCTAACTGATGATTATCATATATTTCCTACTTTTCCCAACATTATATATATATATCAGTGAGTTGTGTTGTCCTTATTTCACATGCATTGTTTTATACTCTAAACACATAATAAACTGGAACACACATGTAAAAAAAACTGAGAATCTTCACACAGTTAATCAAATGCAGGCAGAAACCCCCAGAGTATCATATTCAGTAGCCAAACCGTAGCTCAACAGTAGATATCCAGATCAGCTGGATTAGGGATATTTCATCCCACTTCTCCCCCCATTGCTTCCTAAATGCAAACTCAAGAGCATCGTAATTGTCTATAGAAGTTATGGGTAGTTCTTTGAACCATTTACGAGCATCTCCCTCTAGGGATTGAACAAACAATCTCATGAAGACATATTCATGCTCCATGAACAAGTTATTAGTGAAATTTTAGAAGGCTGCTAGGTGTTCTTCAATAGAAAGGGTTGGTTCACCATTGTATTTAGGTAACAACTTCAATTAATTTTCAAGTAGGTCATGGACGTGAGAAAGAATATTTAAAGGAATAAATTGGTCCATGACCCAGGGGTTTAAAGGTAGTGTGGGAGGTTGATTTCCCCCATCTCTTACTCCTCCTAAATTATCCATGAGTCTCTGTAAGATAATGTTATGGGATTCAACAAATGGAGGGTTAAAATGTTTTTTTAGGAAGGGCTTAAAGGAAGATCTCACTTCTTGATAGAATCCTAAAGGATAATTCCATAGATCTATTAATGGTTTAGGAGGTAGCTTAGAAAAATAAATGGAATCAATAGTTATATCAACTAGCTCAAAATATTCATTACCTACATGAACAACAAAATGAGAAGTTTCCAAATTAGGGTTACCTTGAGGTGAAGATATTTGGAATTCTATGATATTTCTCTAGGTCACAAGATTCTCGAGGTCTAAGTATATTGGAGTACACTCAGGATCTAGGTTGCTTCTGGTATATCTTCTATTAGATTCCAGATATTCTTTTCATGGAGTTTCCAGGTGAAGTAACTTAATAGCCAGGTGTGTGAAACTCGTTCACCTTCGAGTATCATATCTGCAATGTCATATCCCCAAGGAAAGATATATTAAAATTTGTTCCTCGGAAATGGCACCATTTCAGGTGTTATCCTTCGAGATGTTCCAGGCTTTAAATGGAACTATGTCAAGGAACCCCAGGGGATAAGACCTAAACCGAGTCTTAAATCCATGTTGATTAACAACATAAATTATGCAAAATTTTGGGTAATATTCTCTCTCTCTCTCTCTCTCTCTCTCTCTCTCTCTCTCTCTCTCTCTCTTATAAAACTATCGGCCTTCAAACAATACTAGAACCAATACCAAGACATTCAACATGAAGAGGCATGTGTCCATGAGTGATTTAGACAGTTTGATTTAATTTTGAGAAGGGGTGAATTCAGAAGAAATACAAAATAGACATGTGAGACAACTTTGAGGTGAATCTCACAGCGTATGGAAAAAATAAGGTACTGAGCAGTTAAGAATTCAATAGTTCTAATAGATATACTAGATCATTAAACCATGCATCATACAATAAACATTTTCATATACTCAAATCCATGGAGGTACCCTATGCACATCATTAAATACATGAAAAAATGACATGAACTGATCATACATTTAGAGGAAATCACTTTAGTATCATAAGCTAAAAACACACAGTAACATTGTACATGTCATAAAACTTGTTTCTCGAGCTTTTATTGATTTGGATCTGATACAAGAAGCCATGAAATGAGAGGGATGGATTTTACAAGAGCACATACAGAAAAAGAAGCACATACTAAAGCATAACGCAGGGGATGAATCTATTGCAACGTGCAACCTTGAAATTTGGTCTATGTTTGAGGGAATATTTGATCCAAAAACTCGGCTATAAGATACCCCTAAATTCCCCAAAGTGTCAACCCTAAAAATGATCTCCTTACGTCTATTTATAGTTGCTCTTACTTGAGAGGAAAATTCTTACTCGAACTAATACTACTTCTTGAAAATCAATTTCATCTTTTCATGATCTTGATACCGTTCCTCGTTTTCTAACCATTCTCAGCTTCTCAACTGATTTTACCAAATTTTACTGGGAAGAAACCAACTTCTATCGCCATATGAGCCTTCTTAATGTTATTTTTTGGTCTGTTCTCCTCGTCCAATTGAGCCTTGTCTCAAGTACTTCTAGGTGGCTCAGTCAATTCCCATCATTACATCATAATACTTTTACCTCAACTACTAAGATGATATGATAAATGGTTCCTTCCAGCTGACAGTTCTCGATAACATTAGGTTTATTTTCCCTAGCTCTACCTCCTCCTCAATTATCCATGAGGTTCTTCGAGATAATGTTATGGGTTTCAACAAATGGAGAATTAATAGGTTTTTTCAGGAAAGGCTTAAAGGAAGATCTCACTTCTTGACAAAATCCTAAAGGTGAATTCCATAGATCTACTAAGGGTTCAGGAGGTAGCTTAGCATCAGAAGTGGAATCAATAGTTATATCGCCTAGATAAAAATATTCACTACCTACATGAACAACAAATTGAGAAGTTTCCAAATTAGGGTTACCTGGAGGTGAAGATATTTGGTGTTCTCTGAGTATTCTCCAGGTCATGATATTCTCGGGGTTTGAGTATATTGGAGTATGCTCAGGATCTGGGTTACTTCTAGTATATCTTATATTAGATGTCATATCTTATTTATGTGGATTCTCTAGTTGAAATGACTTAATAGTCGAGTGTCTGAAACTTGTTCACCTTCGAGTATCAGATCCACAATGTTGTATCCCTAGGGAAATATATCTTCAAATTTTGTTCCCCGAAAATAATGCCATTTTGGGTGTTATCCCTCAATATGTTCAGGTTGTAAATGGAACTATGTCGAGGCACCTTGAGGGATAAGACCCAAAGCGATTTTTAAAGCCATGTTGATTAACAACATAAATTATGAAAACTTTTATGTAAGTTTTTATCTCTCTCTTATAAAAGTCTCAGTCCTCAAACAATACTAGAACCAATACCAAGAAATTCAACACGAAGAGGCATGTGTCCACAAGTTCTTTAGAAATTTTGATTTAAGTTTGAGAAGGGGTGAACTCATAAGAAATACAAAATAGACATGTGAGGAAGCTTTAAGGTGAAGCTCACAACCTATGGATAGAATATCATACTGAGAAATTAAGAATTAATTACTTCTAACAAATATACCAGATCATTCAACCATGCATCAAACAATAAAAAAAATCATATACTCAAATCCATGGAGGTACCCTCTGCACATCATTAAATACATGAAAAAATGACATGAAGTGGTCATACATTTAGAGGAAATCACTTCACTATCATAAGATAAACAACATGCATTAACAATGTACATTTCATAAAACTTGTTTCTCAAGCTTGTATTGATGGGTATCTGATACAAGAAGCCATGAAATGAGAAGGAAGAATTTTAAAATAGTGCATACACAAAAAGAAGCATAGACTAAAGCATAACATAGGGAATGAATATTTGGCACCCCAAGACCTTGAAAATTGGTCTTTATCTGAGGGGATATTTGATCAAATAGATTGGGTATAAGATACTGTTAAATTCCCCAAAGTGTCGACCCTAAAAATGAGCTCCTTTTGTCGATTTATAACTGCTCTTACTTGAGATAAAACCGCTTTCGCAGACCAATACGACTTCTTGAAAATCAATTTTAGCTTGTCAGAATCTTGATATTGTGCCTGGTTTTCTAACCATTTTCAACTTCTCAACTTATTTTACCATATTTTACTGGGAAGAAACCAAATTATACCGCTATATGAGCCTTGTTGATGCTATTATTGGGTGTTTTATCCTCGTCCAATTGCGCCTTGGCTCAAGTACTTCCAAGTGGCTCAATCAATTCCCATCATTGCATCATAAGCCTTTTACTTCAGTTGTTAAGATGATATCCTAAACACTTCCTTACAGTTGACAGTTTTCGATAACATCGGGTAAAATGGACCAAATCACTCTATCCTTTGCTTCAAGCTTCTTCTGTGCACTAAAAAGATTGGCTAATACTCTTTAGGGTCTACTCCTGAATTCCTCTTTTCCTTCAAGATCATGCTAATGATACCAGAGAAGGACATCATTTTCATAATAAAACAAATAAAACATGATCCCACCATCTATAGCTAATATGGTCCATAACCCACTCCTTAGAGAAGGGTTAACAAAGGTAGGTAATCATCTAAAACACCTGGCATCTGAGTAGCACACCTTTAGAACCCAGATCACTTGCAGATGAGTATATTATCTATGTTGATTTCTCTTATAATAACTTGATATGTGTTTGATTAGGTAACTAATGAGAGGCAACAATTTTTTATGCTTGATAGGATTTATGAAAATCTTGAGCTCACGTGAATGCACATGTCTAGGTGATGATTATTTGTCTCTGTCAGGCCATAAGCATGGATATGATGATGGGTGAAGGATGGAAAACATGATACTAGATATCCTTTTACCTGTCACATCTTTTCCAACTGATTTGGCAGGCTGTCAGCAAATCCTCCCACTCGCCTGAAACACTCTCCCTCGTTCCCCTATTTGAACACACGTGTTCTTTTTCTTATGGTTCAGATCCTTTCGAATTTTGGGAAAATTGTGTGAAATTTGGATGACATCATGCTAGTGTCAACATGAATAAGTGGACATGTGGAAGCTTCGAATTGGTCCATGTGGGAACTAAAGTGTCCTCCAAGGCTCAATATATGTATGGTTGAGTTCAATATGATGACCAAAAAATATAGTGGGCTTCCTCGCCACAGGTGGCAACCTCTGACAATCTTAAAAATACACTCTACCGACTTATTGATTCTTTCTCAGTTTCCTCAATATCCAAGTGGACTACCATGTTGGCTTCAAGTGGTGTTGTATGAACGGTCAGATAGGTGGTGAGTTGGATGATGTGCAATCCTGGTTGGATCGAAATACCATTGTCACAACCCTAGGGGATTGGTTTTCCTTTTCTGCACATTACCATGCAACACATTTTACTCTTTGACACATAGAAACCTAAAACTATTGTCTCACCATGATGCAACATTAACTCCTAAAAATTATTCTGATGTGACATGTGTCCTCAACCATTGATCAGGATCACTTGTAGCCGTCATATGATTGGGCCCATACCTCCACCTATGATTTCTCTTTAATCCTTGGTTATATGATATGTCTCCATTTGGGAAAAGGTATTAAGCCCTAATATTGGCTCATTACCACTTAATTGGGGCATATTAGATTAGTAATGTTATTTTATTTATGTCGACTTTAGGCCATTAGTTGTAATTTAGATTAGTAATGTTATTTTATTTATGTCGGCTTTAGGCCATTAAAC
>ML779556.1:740161-754855 GCA_009831015.1 Picea engelmannii
GCTTCCTTAAAAACATCTTCTAGGTCACTTGGCCCCACTTTCCTTATTTTAGGGTTAACCCACTTCTAATTTCTCCATTAAATTTATTATTTAAATAATTTATTTTGTATTCACTTTGAATTATAATACACTCATTACTTTAGTTTATTATTTACCTTTTAAAATCTCTTAAACCACTTTGACTACTTTGACGTTTTGGGGCTTCTAGATGACATATGAGGGTCCTCCAACTTTGTAAGGCCATAACTCTCAAACTGTGAGGAGTTATGTCACGTTCCACATACCACTAGAAATGGAATGACATGTATTATCCATATAGAATAGTATTATCTGAAAATATATCATAACTCATACCATTATCCATCAAACAAACTTGGGTCCATTACCCAAACCTTGGGTCTCCAACTTCTCATGGTCATAACTCTCTAACTGTGAGGAGTTATGTGACATTCTACATACCACCGGAAATGGCATGAAAAGCACTATTCATCTAGGATATTTTCTCTGACAAATTCACTATCCTTCATCTCATTATTCCAAAATTAAGCATGGGTTCTTTTTCTCTGCAAAGCGTCTTCATGTGAGGACTTTCACCATAAGGGGACCACTTTGGAGTTCATCCATATTTACTTCTTATCAACCATGACAAAACAACAATGACTCATATTTACATCAAACAATCTTGGTTCCATTACCCAAACCTTTGTGCTATGGGGCTTTCTTCAAGGGTTGACATCAATGACAACCAACCTTAATCAACAATATCCCCCTTTGGCATTGATGGCAACACTCTGATGCAATACTAAGATCATATCACTCATGCTCCCCCTGGAACCATGCCTCTGTCCTCTACATCTGATAAATCTTCTCCCCCTGGAACCATGCCTCTATCCTCTGCATCTGATAAATCTCTCCCCCTTTGTCATCAATGGCAAAGGTATCTTTCCATCTGTGGTTGCTCCCTCTGACTGAACTTTCCTCTTATGGTGCTTCCTTGTGTACATCTAAGACATATAAGATAAGCATTCAAAAATCATTCATTTTGGAGTATAAATAACTCTAAGTCTTTGGTGAAGACCTTCAAAGGCTTTCCATGGAAGTGGTTTTGTAAAGATGTCTGCCACTTGTTCTTTTGTGCCCACATACTCAACTCTGATGTTCTTTTCTGCAACCTATTCCCGTAGAAAGTGATACTTGATTGGAATGTGCTTCATCTTGGAGTGCATCACCGGGTTTTTTGATATACTGATGGCGCTTGTATTATCACAATATATTAGAATGGGATCATCATACTCAGCCTGTATATCTGTCAAAGTTTGTTTCATCCAAAGAACCTGTGTACAACATGTTGTTGCTACAATATACATTGCCTCGGCTGTAGATAGAGATACGGATGATTGTTTCTTTCTCAGCCATGATACTAAACACTCACCCAAGTAGAACGTTGCTCCACTGGTGCTTCGTCGATCATCAATACAACCTGTCCAATCTGCATCTATGTAGGTAATTAGTGATAGATCCTTTCCTTTTGGATACCATAGCCCAAACTCTTTTGTTCCTTTGAGATATCTGAAAATCCTCTTCACTGCTAATACATCTGATTTCTTTGGTGTTGCTTGAAATCATGCCACCTGTCCAAATTCTTGCATTACATCTGGTCCGAATGCTATCACATACAATAGGTTGCCAATCATTGACCTGTATTGCCTTTGATCTGTCGAATTTGAATCATCATCTTTGCTCAACATGCAACTAGTTTGCATGGGAGTGACAACTGGTTTGCAATCTTCCATTCCAAACCTATTTAGCATTTCTTTGATATACTTGGTTTCAGAAATAAAAATTCCTTGGTTGCTTTGATGTATCTAAAGTCCCAGAAAGAAGGATAGTTCTCCAAGTAGTGACATTTCAAATTCTTTCTTCATATCTTTTGCAAATTTCTGGCTTAACCTGTCATCATCACTACCAAAAATAATATCATCAACATAAACTTCAACTAATAAAATATTACCTTGACTTACCTTGATGTAGAGGTTGATGTTTGCACTTCCTTTTTTGAACCCTGCCTACTGCAGATACTTATCTAGACTAGATTACCATGCTCTAGGAGCCTGTTTTAGACCATACAAGGCCTTCTTTAATTTACACACATAGTCTGTGTTCTCTGACAACTGACATCCTTCTAGTTGTTCAATGTAGACTGATGCAGGAGCATCGCAAGCATCGCCAGCAGCAAGCAAGCGCGAAGATGGAAGACAGCTAGAAAGCACCAGTGCACATTTTTTAAAATGTTTTAACGCATTAATGTAATAGTTAAGAGAGTGCATACTCCCATATTGTAAACATCTCTTGAACGATCCGCTCTCATATGTAACGTGTAAAGGCATTTATAGGAAGTTAATTCAAGTAGATAGAATTAAATTCTAGATTAGACAGTTTAGAGTGTAGGAGGGAAAACCGACTATAGACACCCTCATCTTGTATCATTTGTAACAATTATCCATATTTTAATTGAGCATAGAGGAGAAGAAGCAGAGAGCTGTGTAGAAGAACCCATGTACAGAAGTTCTGAGATTTATATATGAAGCTTTGATTAGACTCATGGTGTTCTAATACTTTCTGTGTATGCATGTTGAAGGTTATGCTCATGATTGTTTTACTTTTTCTTATGTACATTTTCTTTTATGCTATGTATGTATGATTTCATGTTAAGTATTTGAAGTTTGAGAGAGTAAGGAATGAGTTTCAATTGTTTCTCCTTCTGAGGAAGAGTTCCTGTAAGGAGTGCAGTGGAGCATCCACAAGGAGTGCGTTGATAGGTGTAGAGTTCATATTTGGAAATCTTAGGAGGGATACCATTGTTCTCAACTTCCGTAGAAGTTCAAGTTAGGCACATAACCCATGCAAGGTGTGTGTAGGCTGGTTGAAAGTTCAGAATTTGCCAATAAAGAGAAGAGATAAAAGACTATTGTTGTAAGAGGAGTGCACAGGGTCGAAGAAATCAAATACTTAGAAGTATTTGAAGGGTTGCCACAAGGAGTGCACGTAGGAGTCTTTTGAAGACTCAAGTTTGTGAAGAAAGCTCAGGAGGGTTAGTACCTTGAAGTGTTTAAAGGGAGGCAAAGAAAAATTACTTTGCAGGTGGATAAGTTCTGTGAAGGAAAACCTCGTTCAATTTACAAGAGTTCTCAAGAGAAGAAACAGATGGTCGGAATTCTCCATAGGGAATTCACGAAGTTATGGCAAGTTACAGCAATTTACGGCAAGTATTCCTCAAGCGCAAGCTCAGGAGAGATAGGGTCATAGATCTAAGCTAACGAGGGTCATCGGATTACTCGTGAACTTTCATTTTAGAGTTCGGAAGTTTGAGGGAGTAGAATAATTCGCGTCCAAAGATAGAGGACAATAGAGTGGACAGGTGGCGTACTTGTCAACAAGTGAAGTCAAATTCGTTGACCATTTTGAGAGTTCATGGGTTGAAGAACCGAAAGCTTAGCATCAAGATTCATGAAATTGCGAAGTCTGAAACCCCAAAAAAGGTGGAAAGTTTTGTTGTGGGGCCAACACTGGGAAACATGTCAAAATTTGGCATTTCAACATTTCAGGGAATAGGAGACCGGGATATCTGTTCCGAGATTCCAAAAATCGCGAAACGCGATATAAGTCTAGAGGATAATGAAGCCTACATTTTGGTGAATCGACAATTCGGTTTTCGGAAGTCGAAGGGTCGAGACACGTAGTAACAGGAGTCGCAAAGTCACGATATCTGAAGTTTCGAAATAGGGAAGGACGTGACCACATAGTTGATCGGAGAATTTGAATTGGTGCTTAGCATTTGTGTACGTGGGATAAAATCATAAGGACCTATGGTGACACCATCACAATTGTGTTTGATTTCCTGAAAAGGGATCAAAGAGTTAGTTAGACTCAAGGGGCAGATAAAGAGTGATCATGTGTAGACCTTAACCTGAGGGTTGGGGGTTTGCACCATTCTGGTATCAAAGCCTAGGAAAATTTTCTTTGCTTTTTGTAGCAAGGAAAGGAGGAATTTTACAGCCATGCCGTCGAGAAGAAGAGATAAACGAACACTCGATCCACCAGAGGAAAGGGAAATGCCAAGAAGAAGGGGTAGGCAAATGCCTGATCCAACCATGGAGAGAGAGATGTGTGACCTACGTGCCAGACTCGAGGACATGGACACAACACAAAGGCACACGACCGGTGTTGGAGATGTCAGTGAATCTGAAAGTGAAGATGAAGCTGGACATGAAAGAGAAGAAGTTGCAACAGAAGATCCAGCAAATGAATGCCTACTTAGGGTTGTTGCAAGGATGGATGCTAGGGAAAAAATGGACATTCCAGTATATGAAGGAAACCTGGATGTTGAAGAGCTTCTAGACTGGATTAGAGATCTGGACACATATTTCAACTATGAAGATGTCGACGAAGACAAAAAGGTCAAGCATTTTGTCACAAGACTTAAAGGACATGCATCATTGTGGTGGGATGAACTACAAGCCGATAGACACTGCAAAGGCAAGCAGAAAATCAAAAGCTGGGATAGAATGGTTACGAAGATGAAGGTGAAATTCATTCCCAGGGATTACCAAATTACTCTGTTTCGGAGAATGCATAATTTGAGACAGAAACCGATGTCAGTGAAGGAGTACACTAAAGAATTTTATAAGTTAAACATCAGAGCAGGTCATCGAGAAGGCAATGATGAAAAAGTTGCTAGTTATATGAAAGGTCTGCGATATGACATTCAAGATGATATGAGCATGATGACCATCCGAATGGTGGAAGATTCTTATCAGATGGCTCTAAAACCTGAAGAGAAGCTGAGCCGAAAACAAGGTCAAAGAGGGCAAGGCAGAAGTCAAGCCAGAGGCAAACCAGTTGTCCAGGACAGAAACCAGAAACCAAAAGAAGATTGGAAGAAACCTTAGACTCAGACTGAGAGAGGTGGAAGTTCGCAGAGGGGACAATATACTGATAATAACACTTATCCTCGCGCTAGAGGTAGAGGAGGAGGAAGAGGTGGAGTGGTGAAATACTTCACATGTGGAAAAGTTGGACATAAATATTATGAGTGTCCAGACAAAAAGAAAGAAGGTGATGAGAATCACATTGCCGAAGCACAAAGAAGGAATGTCGAGGCCGAATATGCTGAAGGTGGAAGATCACTAATGATGTGAAAAGTTCTCTTGAAGCCAGAGAAAGAAACAGAGGGACCAGTCCAGAGGAATAGACTTTTTCGGACTGCTTGCAAGACCAAAGACAGGGTATGCAAAGTCATCGTGGATAGTGGTAGTACCGATAATCTCGTTTCTACAGAGATGGTAGAAAAGATGGAGCTGGAGACTATTGAACATCCAAGTCCATACAGAGTTTCATGGCTACAAAAAGGACATCAGGTAAATGTCACTAAATAATGTTTAGTTGAATTTAAAATAGGAGGATATAACGATGAAATATTGTGTGATGTCATTCCCATGGATGTTTGTCATCTATTGTTGGGTAGACTGTGGCAATATGATAGGAATGTGATTCATGATGGGAGAATGAACACATACACCCTAGAGAAGAATGGGAGAACTCATATGTTGTTGCTGATTAAGGATGATGGGGTGAAACCTGAAGTAAGCAACACTGTACTTATCATGAGTGGGAAGGAACTTCTTAAGGAGGTTAAGAAGAAGAAAGATCCACAATTCATCATGGTTAGAAAGCCTAGAATTGTTTTGACCAGCACAAGAGTGGATGATTTACCAGAGAAAATCTAGAAGCTACTGGAAAAATTTGTTGATATAGTAGTAGACGAACTACCTCGTTCATTGCCACCGATCCGAAGTATAAGTCATCACATTGATCTTATACTTGGAGCTAGTTTACCAAACAAAGCAACGTACAGATTGACACCACAGGAGAATGAAGAGGTCAAAAGACAGGTCCAGGGTTTAATGGACAAAGGGTTGGTTAGAGAAAGCTTGAGTCCATGTGTTGTTCCGACAGTACTCAGTCAAAAGAAAGATGGAGGCTGGAGAATCTGTACAGACTCAAGAGCAATTAACAAGATTACCATCAAGTACATATTTCCATTACCAAGAATGGATGATTTGATGGATTGCTTGAGTGGGTCAAGACTCTTTTCAAATATCGATTTGAAAAGCGGATATCATCAAATTCGCATGAGAGAAGGTGATGAATGGAAGACAACATTCAAGATGAATCAAGGGCTGTATGAATGGCTTGTTATGACGCTTGGATTAACAAATGCGCCAAGTACTTTCATGAGGTTGATGAATGAAGTCCTAAAGGATTTCATCGAAAAATTAGTCATTGTGTATCTTGATGACATACTGATTTTCAGTAAAACAGAGGCAAAGCATCTGAAACATTTTTCTACAGTGATGCAGAGGCTACAGCAAGAGAAGCTGCTGATAAATATGAAGAAATACTCATTCATGAAGATAGAGCTCATTTATTTGGGTTTTGTTATTTTCGCAGATAAGTTGAAGATGGATCCAGATAAAGTGGAGGTGATTAAGAATTGGCCATCGCCAAAAAGTATTTTTGAAGTTCAAAGTTTTCATGGATTGGCTAGTTTCTATCGAAAATTCATCAAGAATTTTAGTGGAATTGGTGCACCAATGATGGACACAGTGAAGAAAAGACATAAATCTTTTCACTGGACAAAAGAAGCAGAGAAAAGCTTCAATTTGCTAAAAAAGAAAATCACGGAACAACCAATTTTGGTGTTGCCATATTTTAAAAAGGCATTTCAAGTTAAATGTGATGCAAGTGGATTTGCAATAGGGGCAGTCTTAAGCCAAGAAGATAGATTGATAGCATACTTCAGCAAGAAGCTGAATGAAGTGAAGGTGAAATACTCCACGTATGACAAGGAGTTCTATGCTATTATTTAGGCATTGACGAAGTGGAGACATTACTTAATCCCTAAGGAGTTTGTTTTGTACAACGATAACCATGCTTTGCAATTCGTGACTCAACAGGATAAGTTGAATCAGAAGCATGCAAAATGGGTTGAATACATGCAAAATTTTACTTTTGTAACTAAGCATATTTCAGGAACTGCTAACAAATTTGTTGATCCTTTGAGCAGGAAATGTTTGCTGATGCAAGAGTTCAGAGTCAAAACTTTGGGTTTTGATAACCTCACGGATATGTACAAGGATGATCTAGATTTCAAAGAGGAATACAAGGCATCTGAGAATCTAGTTCTCAGGGATAGAAGTCAATGGGTTGAATATATGATCCATGATGGATTATTATTCAGAAGCAATCAATTATGTATTCCAAAATGCTCCATGAGGGAGAATATGTTGAAGGAGAAACATAGTGGAGGATTGGCGGAACATTTCGGTCATGACAAGACATTCTCAAAGCTAAACGAGTCATATTTTTGGCTGAGGATGAGGACTAATGTCAAACAATTTGTAGAAAGATGCAGAATTTGTCAGCATTCAAAAGGAAAGAGGGAGAATGCATGCTTATATCAACTGTTACCCATACCTGAGAGGCCATGGGATGCAGTAAGCATGGACTTCATATTGGGGCTGCCAAGAACACAAAGAGGGTTCGACTCGATCTTTGTAGTGGTGGACAGATTTTCTTAGATGGCACACTTCATACCGTGTCAGAAAACCAGTGACGCAACTCACATTGCAAATCTATTTTTCAAAGAAATCATTTGACTTCACGTCTTACCAAGGAGCATCGTTTCAAATCGAAACACCAAATTCATGGGACACTTCTGGAGAACCTTATGGAAAAAGCCAGGAACAAACTTGTCGTTCAGCTTAGCTTATCATCCTCAGATGGATGGATAGACAGAATTCGTGAAAAGAAGTTTGGGGAAATTGCTGAAGAGTTTGGTGATAGAACACCATAGTTAGTGGGACAATATTCTACCACAGGCAGAATTTTCTTATAATGATTCAATCAATAGACGCACGGGGTAGAGTCCATTTAAAATTATTTATGGCATGCAGCCAAGAGGATCTTCTGAATTGAGGGATTCAGAACAGAATGCAACTAGGAGTGCTAGTGCAGAAGATTTTGCAGAGGCAATGAAAGAACTTCACAGCCAAGTGAAGGAGTGATTGCACAACTCGAACCAAGAATATAAGTGCAGAGCATATCAACATAGGCGACAACTTCAATTTGAAGTTGGTGATTTGATTCTTTCACATTTAAGGAAGGAAATGTTCCCAAGGGAGACATATAATAAATTGAGAATGAAGAAAATTGGACCATGCAGGGTCATAAGCAAACTGGGGGAAAATGCATATGAGATTGAATTATTCGATGGGATCGGAATTTCACCGATATTCAACATCTCATATTTGTACCCTTACAAATCTAGAGAAGCAGGAGTAGACAATGAACAGACAGAGGTTCAGTGGGCTAAACAAATGCCTGTAGCTGAAAAACCACAGATGGAGAGAATACTTGACAAGAGAGTCAGCAAGAAGACCAGGAGAAAAGAATATTTCAAATACTTGGTCAAATGGAAAGGACATCCAGTTGAAGATGCCAGCTGGGAGAATGAAATAGAAATTCATAAGCATGGAAAAACAGTACAAGAGCTCATGAACAAGAGTTCATGAAAATTTTCAAGCAAGGGAGTATGATGCAGGAGCATCGCAAGCGTCGCCAGCAGCAAGCAAGCGCGAAGACGGAAGACAGTTGGAAAGTACCATCGCACATTTTTAAAAATGTTTTAACTCATTAATGTAATAGTTAAGAGAGTGCGTACTCCCATATTGTAAACGGATCTTGAGTGATCCACTCTCATCTTTAATGTGTAAAGGCATTTATAGGCAGTTAATGTAAGTATATAGAATTAAATTCTAGATTAGACAGTTTAGATTGTAGGAGGGAAAACCGACTATAGACAGCCTTATCTTGTATCATTTGTAACAATTAGCCATATTGTAATTGAGCATAGAGCATAGAGGAGAAGAAGCAGAGAGTTGTGTAGAAGAACCCATGTACAGAAGTTCTAAGATTTATATATGAAGCTTTGATTAGACTCATGGTGTTCTAATAATTTCTGTGTATGCATGTTGAAGGTTATGCTCATGGTTGTTTTACTCTTTCTATTGTACATTTGCTTTTATGTTGTGTATGTATGATTTCATGTTAAGTATTTGAAGTCTGAGAGAGTAAGGAATGAGTTTCAATTGTTTCTCTTTCTGAGGAAGAGTTCCTACAAGGAGTGCAGTGGAGTATCCACAAGGAGTCCGTTGACGGGTTCAGAGTTCATCTCTAGAAATCTCAGGAGGGATACCATTGTTCTCATCTTCCGCAGAAGTGAAAGTCAGGCACAGAAGCCATGCAAGGTGTGTGCAGGCTGGTTGAAAGTTCAGAATTTGCCAACAGAGAGAAGAGTTGAAAGACTGTTGTCGCAAGAGAAGTGCAAGGAAGTTACGGGAAGTATTCTTCAAGCGCAAGCTCAGGAGAGATAGGGTCGTAGATCTAATCTAACGAGGGTCGTCAAATTACTCGTGAACTTTAATTTCGGAGTTCAGAAGTTTGAGGGAGTAGAATAATTCGCGTCCAAAGATAGAGGAGAGTAGAGTGGACAGGTGGCGTACTTGTCAACAAGCAAAGTCAAATTCGTTCACCATTTCAAGAGTTCGTGGGTTGAAGAACTGAAATCTTAGCATCAGGATTTGTGAAATTGCGAAGTCTGAAACCCCGAAAAGGCGGAAAGTTCCATTGTGGGGCCAGCACTGGGAAACATGTTGGAATTTGGCATTTCGTCATTTTGGGGAATAGGAGGTCGGGATATCTGTTCCGAGATTCCTGAAATTGCGAAACGCGATATAAGTCTGGAGGATAACGAAGCCTACATTTCGGCGAATCATCAATTCGGGTTTCAGAAGTTGAAGGGTCGAGACACTCGGTAATAGGATTCATGAAGTCACAATATCTGAAGTTCTGAAATAGGGAAGGATGTGACCACATAGTGGATCGGAGAATTTGAATTGGTGCTTAGCGTTTGTGTACGTGGGCTCAAATCATAAGGACCTTTGGTGACACCATAGCAATTGTGTTTGATTTCCCGAAAAGGGATCAAAGAGTCAGTTAGACTCAAGGGGAATATAAAGAGAGATCCTTCATAGACCTTAACCCGAGGGTTGGGGGTTTGTACCATAGACTTCTTCTTGAAGTTCCCCATTCAGAAAATTTTATTTTACGTCCATCTGATATACTTCAACATTTTTGGAGCATGCATAATCTAAAAGCAAACGGATTGCTTCCATTCTGTAAACTAGGGAAAATGTCTCTTCAAAGTCAATTCCTTCAATCTGAGCATATCCTTTACATACCAATCTAGCTTTGTTCCTTGTAACCTGTCCATATTCCTTCAATTGTTTCCTGAAAACCCATTTTGTGTCAATCACATTCTTATTTTTTAGTCTTGGAACCAATTCCCAAGTTTCATTTTTCTCTATTTGATTCAATTCTTCATCCATGGCCTTATTCCAAAATTCATCCTTGCTGGCTTCTTCAAAACAGTTTGGTTCAATTGCAGATAAGAGTACTAGGTGTGTTTGTTCTGGTGAACGGATTTTTCTTCTAGTGTCAACTCCTACATCTTTGTTTCCAATAATCTATCTGAAGGATGATTCTTCTGTACTCATTTTCTAGGTGTATTAGAGATACTTGTTGAACTTGCTCTTCTGCTTCTTTCGGATTCTCTTCATCTTCATCTTCCTCTTCTACTTCTTTTTCAATTTCTTCTTCAAAAAAAAATTCCATTGATTTGTTTTCTTCTTCCTTTGACTATGGTCTGCCTGTTTCATCAATTGTTACGTTGATGTTTTCCACAACTTTGTTTAATCTTAGATTATAACACTTGTATGCTTTCCTTGTACTTGATTAACCAACAAGTATTCCTTTGTCCACACAAGAGTCAAAATTTCCCATTCTTCCATCTTCTCTTTTGATGTAGCATTTTCTTCCAAAAACTATGAAGTGATTCACATTTGTTGGTCTTCCTTTCCATAGCTCGTAGGGAGTTTTATCAGTGTTTATTCTGAGGATTACTCTATTTTAAATGTGAATACTGTATGCACTACCTGTGTCCAAAAAATATCTATCAACTTTGAATCCATTATCATTGTTTGAGCCATTTCTTGTACTGTCCTGTTCTTTCTTTCAACAACTCCATTCTGTTGGGGTGTCCTAGTGATGGAGAATTGTCTTTTTATTCCATGATCGTTGTAGTAGTCCATAAATTCCCTTGAGGTAAATTCTCCTCCTTTATCTGATCTTAAGCATTTGATTCTTGAATCCATCTCATTTTCAACCATTTCCTTGTAGATCTTGAAGTTTTCAAACGCTTCTGACTTGTTCTTGAGAAACCAAACTGCAGTCATTCTTGTATAATCATCAACTAATAACATAAAGTATCTCTTACCTTTTAAGCCTTTTGTTGTATTTGGTCCAACTAGATCAGTATGCACAATTTATAGTGGTTTTTTTGTTGAATATTCCTTTGATTTGAACCTGGTCTTTGTTTGCTTTCCTTGTTGGCAACGCTTGCATAAAGTGTTGGTTGGTTTTGTGATCTGGGGAATTTCTCTGACTGCTTCTCTTTTGCTAACTTTGACAAGGTTATCAAAATGCATGTGACCCATTCTCTTGTGCCATGGCCAACTTTCATCTTCCTTTCCTAGACAACACTTTTCATTTCCAATTTTGCTTAATACATATATGTTGCTTGAAGTTCTTGCAGCTATAACGACCAATTTCCCTGAACCTTCTTTTCTTATCTCACACTTTTGTGAATCAAAAATAACTTTATGACCTTGGTCACATATTTGACTCACACTTAAAAGATTATGTTTCATATCTTCTACTAGTAGAACATTTTATGTCTTTTCATTCTTGTTCCCAATTCAGACTGTGCCTTTTCCAATGATTTTGGTTGAATCATCATTTCCGAAGGAGACCGATCCATCTCTTTTCTTTCGTAATGTAAGAAACTTGTCTCTATCACCTGTCATGTGTTTTGAACATCCACTGTCAACATACCAACCACGTTTCTTCTGTTTAGCTTGTAGAGTGACTGTGCATTCTTCATTGCTATATTGATCTTGCTTTCTTATCCATGTCGTTTTATGAGGTTCTTGTTTGTTACTCTATTGAGTTTCTTTAGGAGGGACTGTCATTCTGCAATTTTTGGCCATGTGTCCAAAATTGTTACATTTGTAACATTCCACTTCAGTGCTCAAAGATTCAAACCTGTTCTAACTTCTTCTCTGTGTTTCACTAGGTCTTCTTGAATAACCCCTTTGTGTATGGCTCTCAAAGTAGTTATTGTTCCTATTGTTAGCTCTACAATTTACAACTTTATGTCCAAAATTATTACATGCATAACATAAACCAAAAAATATTGTTTGATACCTGGTAGTTGAATATATTCTGAAAGGAGGTTCTCTTATGAATCATTCTTCTTATTGAGGCATGTCTATCTGTTGTTGATTCTGAAATCTAAATCTTCTCGGTGGAGGGGTGTCCCTGTAATATTCCTTGTATATCTTTTTATCCCCTTTGATTGTTTCTGCATAGCTTTTTGGATTTGTTTCTTGCTCTGTTGTTTTGGAGCTTGATCCATTTTCTATCTGATTGTATCCAAGTCCAGACTTGTCAAGATGAGATTTTTGACTGCTGATAATGTTATCCAGAACTTTTGAGATATTCTGCATATTTTTCTTTTGAATATCCTTTCTTAGTGTGACAATCTCTGCTTCCAGATTTCCAATGATCATGTCATTTCCTTCTAGCTGTTCTTTGAGTGCTTCTTCAATTCTTTTATCTTCTTCTATTTGAACCTTCAATTTTGTGATCATTTATTCTAGTTCTTGAGTGTCTTTTTTCTTATCTAGTTATGCTTGTAGTTTCTTGTTTTTCTTCTTTTCTCTTGTGATAACTTCTATGGAGCTCATTAATTCTTCTCGGAAGTCAACTTATGCCTCTTCAATTTCTTCTTCATATGCTTCTTCATATTCTTCTTCAGAGTATTCTTTATCAAAGTCTTCTACTACCATGAATAGAACTCTCCCTGTTTCACTGTCACTGACTTCATCTTCATCTAATGATGAGATGTCTTCTTTGGTGCAAAATCTTTTCTTGAAATCTTTTTTTGTAGTTATTTTACCTTTATATGTTTGTCTTCCTTTTGACTAACCTTCATCATTTCTCTTTTTCTTATGAGGACATTTGTTATCAAAATGACCAATACCATTACAATTAAAACAAATTAAAGGAAGCTTACCTCTATACCTACCATTGGTTCCTTTGTTCAGTCTTTTGACAAAGTTGGCCACTTCTTCATCATCTTTCGAGACGTCGTTGTTCCTGCTATATTATTCTTGTTCCTTTTTCTTTTGCATTGATCTTTTGGATGCTTTGAAGGCTGCTTCTTTTGCATATGAATTTTCTTGTTCAGTTCCCATCTCATATGCTGTGAAGATTCCATGCAGTTCGTCCATGATTATTGAGTTTAGATCTGCTATTTCTTCTAGTGTTGATATCTTAGGGTTGAACCTCATAGGAAGAGATCTTAGTACCTTTTGAACAATTACAGATTCTTTGATTTCTTCTCCCAATCCTATGATTTCATTCATTGTTTCATCGACTTGTAAGAAGTAGGTTGCGATATCTTCATCTTCCTTCATTTTTAGTTGTTTGAACTAACCTCTGTAAGTTTGAAGCTTTGTTGCTTTGACTTTTGAATCTCCTTCATAAATATTTCGAAGCTTGTCCCAAATCTCTTTATCAAATTTACAATGTGCAACTTTGGTGAATACCGTATCACTGAGACCATTCAAAAGTGCATTTTTGGCTTTGGAATTATTCTCATCGAGTTTCACTGCTTTGTCATTTGTTGGTGGAACTATTGTTGTTGTGTATCCATCTACAATTGATTTCCAAACTTGAAATCCTTGTTATTGTATATATGTCTTCATCCTTATGCTACAAAAAGCATACTTTTGTCCATCAAACTATGGTATTCAATTTTTATACAAGTTGGTACTCTCCATGATCTACCTTTTAGTGGTTAAACTGATTTCTGAAGGAACCTGCTCTGATACCAATTGTTGGATTACTGAGAGGGGGGGTGAATCATTAATAGCATAATTATGATCATTTTTCTTCAAATGTTATATCAATGTAGAATTATCATCCAATAATGAGCAGTAAGAAATAAACAATCACACACATACACAGTACACCAATGTTTTACGTGGAAACCCAAATCGGGAGAAAACCACATAATGTTTTTTCTTATATGTCTTGAAGAATTACATTCATTGGAAGCACCAACTTCCTTTGTTTTCCAGCTGCAACTTGAAGGAGGCTCCAACCCCCTAGTTTCTTAGGCTACAACCTGAGGGAAGGTCCAACTCCCCAATTCTCTGTCTACAACCAGAAGGATGCTACAACCCCCTATGTTCTCCGGCTACAACTGAAAGGTGGCTACAACCACTTGTCCTTTCCCTGTCCAATTGCCCTGAAGTAGAAGTAGAATGATGGAACCACTGTCACACTATCATTGTGAGATATACCATTGTAAACTTGTACCAATAAATCTAAACCATGCATCAAACATGCATCAGCCTCTACCTCAACCTGTAATCAACCTGTACCATA
>ML779556.1:758309-775675 GCA_009831015.1 Picea engelmannii
CTCAGTAATCCAACAATTGGTTTTAGAATGGGTTCCTTCAAGAAACAGTTTAACCACTGGAAGGAGATCATGGATTATTTTGAGAATGGAGTACCAATGTTTAATGGTTAGAATGGTTTTACATGTGAAATGTGGAGCAGAAGGATGAAATTATTTTTACAGGCATAGGGAAATTATATTTGGCTATTAGTAGTTATAGGATATGATAGCTCAAAAAGGGAAAATACTGCAGCCAAGAAGGAATTGAACAAGAATAACAAAATAGCAATGGATTTCATCTGGGAAGGATTACCTAATCCGGTAAGAGAAAAGGTTGGTAAATGTTCATTAGCCAAAGAAATTTGGTATAAGATACATGACATATATTCTTCACCCATTGTAGATTCAAAAAATGCCAAAGAAGATATAGATACAGATCAATAAGAACTATGTTCACCATGTCAAACAGATTCAGAAGATGAAGAGTACATAATCACCAAAGGTATGTTATTTTTCTTTAATTGTGAAAAACGCAGACATCTTGAAATAGAATTCCATGAAGGAAATGATACAGAAAAACTAATTGAAAAGGAAGACAATTATGAAGCAGAATTGATTAGTGCTTTAGATGAACTAAGAGAAGAAAACAAGTCACTCAAGAAATAATTGATGAAACAAAAGGAAAGTGTTCCCAGTTTTGAAGAATCCCAACACGTGATTGAGAACTTAAGAACTCAACTAGAAGAAGCGAGAAAGATCGAAGAAAATGTTGAATATCAAAAGAAGTATTTGGAAGCCAACATAACAGCACACAAGGAAGAAGAAGAAATGAGAGAGAAGATATTGACAGATCATCTTAAGGAATGAACTAACGATCTAAACCAGCTTGAGGCATAGTTTGGTCAAGAAGAGAAAGGACTTGAAGAAGAAATAATCACATTAAAAATTCATCTTGAAGAAGTGAAAAGAAAATAAGAAGTCATGAAGTCTCATATAATGAAGAAAGAAGAAGAGGTTGAGAAGCTTGAAGAAGAAGTTGTCACATTGAGAAGTAAAATCGTCAAGCTCAACAAGAACCTTGAAGAGACAAAAACATCCACATCGATTATGGATAATGAAGAGAAGCACTCTAGGTTGTTAGAAAATAAGAATGAAGAAAATAGAAAGAGTTATGCAGAAGTACTCAAAGGAAGGAATCATGGTCAACCAGAATCTAAGAAAACTATTGAAGATACAACTTCAAGAAGACCATCCATGTTCAAGCGACAAAGAAGCTTCAATCATGATCATGATCAGTCAAGGAAGAAATTTAGAAGGACTACACCAAAAAGAAGATCATTCACTCCCATGTATGCAAATTTATTTTATGGTCATTGTTTTTATTGTACTAATTTTGGACGTAAGGTTGTATATTGCAAGGATTATAAAAGAAATGTTCAAGCAAGAAGTGCCTATGTGGCCCCATGTAACATTGAATGTTACAAATTTCATAACTATGGACACATATCTAGTGATTGTAGAAGCATGATCGATAATTCCATGAAAGAGAACATCGATATCAACTATAAGAAAGCATGGATAAGAAAACACGAAGAGAAGGTGAACAAAAACCAGGTCCCAGAGATCGCAATATTGGCAATAAAACGAGATGAAGAAAATTCTACAAAGAAAAAGAAATATGTCATATACAAAGAGGTTTGGAAAGTAACTGAAATAAAATAAGGATAGGTAAATAAGGAACAGGTTCAAGAGATTGTACTTTTAGGCATTGTAGTGAAAGATGAATCCACAAACAAAAAGAAATAAGTCAGATCTCAGAGAGATGATGAATATACAAATGAAGATGATGATGAATACACATCAGAGTAGGAATTGTTCTGAGCCATTAGGCATAGAGACTCCCAGGTAATATGAATATTAGAAAGGGGGAATCTATGCGATGGTTGTGACAGACCAAATAACCATCCTTCGAGCATCTTGCAGAGTTTGAGAAGACATATCCAGAGCAGGCAGTTAGCAGAAGTACAATCAGTTGTAGTAGTGAAGACTTCATGATATTATAGTGATAAATGGGTCAACATTATGGACAGTTGTGCAGTAGAGTCTTGGACAATATATATAGATATGGATATGTAAAAAAACTTAGCAGGTTTGGACATATATATTATAGTGGACGAGAGCATGGATTCATAGATTGGTTTAGAGACAAAGGAACATTATGTATGTTAATTACAAAGGAAATGGCTCGAACAAAGCTAATGGATTCCAAATTGATAGATATTTTTTGGACACATGTAGTGCATACAACATTTCACATTCAAAATAGAGTAATTCTCAGAAACAACAATGACAAAACGCTCTACAAGATATGGAAAGAAAGACCAAAAAATGTGAAGCACTTCAGAGTATTTGGAAGAAAATGCTACATCAAAAGATAAGATGGAAGAATGGGAAAGTTTGAATCTTGTGTGGACAAATGAGTGCTTGTTGGTTACTCGAGTACAAGGAAAGCATACAAGTGTTACAATATGAGATTGAACAAAGTTGTGGAAAACATCAATGTAACAATTGATGAAACATGTGGACGAGAATCAAAGGAAGAATAAAATGAATCAGTGGAACAACTTTATGAAGAAGAAGCAAAATATGAAGAAGAAGTCTATATTGAAAAACCAGAGGGATTTCAGTTGTCAGAGAATGTGGATTATGTGTGCGAATTGAAGAATGTCTTGTATGGTCTAAAACAAGCTCCTAGAGAATGGTACCCTAGACTGGATAAATATCTACAGTAGGCAGGGTTCATAAAAGGAAGTGCAGACATAAGCCTCTACATCAAGGTAACTCTGATAGTATTTTATTAATTGAAGTTTACGTTGATGATATTATTTTTGGAAGTAATGATGACAGGTTAAGCTAGAAATTTGCAAAGGATATGTGGAATGAATTTGAAATTTCATTACTCGGAGAACTATCCTTCTTTCTAGGTCTTCAAATACGTCAAAGCAACCAAGGAATTTGTATTTCTCAAACTAAGTATATCAAATAAAATGCTAAAGAGGTTTGGAATGGAAGATTTCAAACCAGTTACCACTCCTATTCAAACCAGTTGCAAGTTGAGAAAAGATGATGATTCAAATTCTACATACCAGAGGAAATACAGGTCAATGATTGGTAGCTTACTATATGTGACAACATCCAGAATAGATGTAATGCAGGCAGTTGGAAAGGTGGCACGATTTCAAGAAGCACCAAAGGAATCACATGTATTAGTAGTGAAGAGAATTTTCCAATATCTCAAAGGAACATAAGAGTTTGGATTATGGTATCCAAAAGGAAAGGATCTATCGGTTATTGCCTACAAAAATTCATATTGGGTAGGTTGCATTCATGACCAATGAAGCACCAGTGGAGAAGCGTTCTACTTGGGTGAGTGTCTAGTATCACGGCTAAGTAAGAAACAATCATCAATATCCTTATATACAGTCGAAGCAGAGTATATTGCAGCATCAACATGTTGTACACAGGTTCTATGGATGAAACAAACTATGACAGATAGACATGTTGAGTATGATGAGCCCATTCCAATCTATTGTGATAATACAAGCATCATCAATATCTCAAAGAACCTGGTGATGCACTCCAAGATGAAGCACATTCCAATCAAGTATCACTTTCTATAGGAACAGGTTGCAGAGAAGAACATCACAGTTGAGTATGTGGTCCCAAAAGAACAAGTGGCAGACTTTACAAAACCGCTTCCATGGGAAGCCTTTGAGTATCTTCACCAGAGATTCGAAGTAATTTCTACTCCAAAATGAATGTTTTTGAATGCTTATCTTATATGTCTTACATTTACACAAGGAATCACCATGGAGAGGATAGTTCAGGCTGGGAGATCAGTTTCAGGAAGAGTTCAGTTAGGGGGAGTATCCCCAAGGACAATTCCGTCAGGGGGAGCAGCCTCTGATGGAAAGATACATTTTCCATTTATGACAAAGGGGGAGACATTTATCATATTCAGAGCACATAGGCATGGTTCCAGGGAAAGTGATGGTCACAGGGGGAGCATGAGTGACATGACTTCAGTATTGCATCAGAGTGTTGACATAAATTCCAAAGGGTGATATTGTTAATTAATTGGGTTGGTTTTCATTGATGTCAACCCTTGAAGAAAGTTCAGTAAAGAATTTTGGTAGCACAATGGTTTGGGTAATGGACCCAAGTTTGTTTGATGGATAATGGTATGAGTTTTGATATATTTTTAGGTAAGACTATTCTAGATGGATAGTACATGTCATGTTGTTTCTAGTGGTATGTGGAACGTCACATAAATCCTCACGGACAGAGAGTTATGGCCATGTGAAGTTGGAGAACCCTCATGGGTCATCTAGAAGCCCCAAAAGGTCAAAGTAGTCAAAGTGATTACAAAGAAGAAATTATTTAAATAATAAAGTGAAGTGATGAGTGTACTATAATTCAAATTGGATACAAAATAAATTATTTAAATAATAAAGTTGATGGAGAAATTACTAAGTGGACAAGTCGTTAGAAGTGGGTTAGCCCTAAAATAATGAAAGTGGGTTAAGATGGTTAGAAGGTAATTTAAATAATAAAGTGAAGTGATGAGTGTACTATAAGTCAAAGTGGATACAAAATAAATTATTTAAATAATAAAGTTAATGGATAAATTACTAAGTGGAGAAGTGGTTAGAAGTGGGTTAGACCTAAAATAATGAAAGTGGGTTAAGATGGTTAAAAGCTAACCCCTTTAGGAAGCTAAATGAAAGTATAAATAAGAGGCAAGGCTCTCTCATTTTAATTACACTTGAGAATATTGAATATCTACAAGTGAATGAGGAAAAAAAATGATATCTAAGTCAAATTTCATAGGGAAGGTGAAGTAAAGAGGGTCGAAATTCAAGGGAGGATAAATTCTTTTGATGATGCTTTCTAAGGTATGTTATTTACAGGTCATCTCACCATTTTCGCAATAACATTTTTTCTAGAATGCTTCAGACCGTGAAATTGGGAGGCCATTGAGGAAACATATCCAAGTAGCTATGATAAAAATTTCATCTTGTGGGGCATTTTATTTTTGGAGTTACACTCTGTGGAAAATAGGGTTTCTGGCTAGTCCTGAAACTAGTCTAAAAAAGGTGTTTCTGGTAAAAATGTAATAACTTCTTCATAACAATCCAAATTAAGTAAGACCAAATATATTGGTTAGAGTAAATTTTGTAGTATGTTGTGTATGATTTTTAGATCTACACAACAAATATTATTTGTGGGGAATTCTCTACAAGTTTGATCTCTAGAATAAGCCAAAATTCAACAACGTATGCCATTTTTACTATAAATCCTTTTCTGAGAGGTTCCAAGTAGTGAAATATGGAGAAATTAAATAAAATACAATGAAGAACATTATGTACCATTTTCAGATGTTTATTCATTACAAGTACATAGTTATGATTATTTCAAGTTACGGTTGTTGACTAATCCAAAATTAGTCATGTGAGACTAAAGTAAAGTTTGATAAAATGCTAGTCTCTTTTTTTTAAAGTTAAGGAAGGTTTGCAGGTATGTGATCATATACACTAGGTCTATTACAGAGTTACAAATTAGATTTGGATGATGAAATTGATGAGGGCTTTTGGTTGAGGTATGATTCAGATAGAGGTTGTATAATAATGAGGTTGTGGCACATGGTTTGATTTAATTGTTTATGGCATTTGGTTATGGATAGTGTAATGTATTGCTAGAGAAATTTTGATGGTTATATTGGTATATCTATTTTGTATATGGTTGAGTTACATGTTGGGTACATGATTGAGACAAGTAGTTGATGAGTACAAACACACATGAGGTGTACAGTTGATGATGTTGGTACATCTTGATGAGTCATAGTTTATGTGTATTTGATGCATGATTGGTACATATTTGGTGCATGGTTGATGCACTCGTTGATGGTACAAGTTGATGTACAGATCGGTGCATGGTTGATGCACTTCTTTATGGTACATGCTTATTACAGGTTGAGGTACAGGTTGGTGCATGGTTGATGCACTTGTTTATGGTACAGGTTGATTACAAGTTGTTTGGTACAGGTTGGTGCATGGTTGATGCACTTGTTTATGGTATAGGTTGATTACAGGTTGATTGGTACATGTTTACAGTAGTATATCTCACAGTGATAGTGTGACAATTGTTCCATCATTCTACTTTTATTTCAGCATGGTTGGACGGGGCGAGAGGTGGTTGTAGCCAGAGAACATAGGGGGTTGTAGCCTCCTTCTAGTTGTAGCTAGAAAATTGGGGAGTTTGAGCTTCCCTTAGGTTGTAGCCTGAGAAAATAGGGGTTTGGAGCCTCCTTCCAGTTGCAACTGGAAAACAAAGGAAGTTGGTGCTTCCAATGAATTTAATTCTTAAATACATATCAGAAAAATCATTCTGTGGTTTTCTCTCGCTTTGGGTTTCCACGTAAAAACACTGGTGTACTGTATATGTGTATGATTGCTCATTTGTTCATTGTTTATTTACTCTACAACTATTGGATGATAATGTTACATTGATATAACACTTGCATTTTGTGGTTAAAAAGGATTAGATTGCTCTATTACTGATTCACCCCCCCTCTCACTAATCCAACAGTTTCCTATAGATAAAGGAATTTTATTCCAAATTGTTGGAATATAGGTATATGGAATCTACGTTCTAGAGTAAGTCCATAATTCTTCCACTCAAGTTGTTTATGGAAAAGTTGATACTTAATAAATGAGTATAATTTCATAGAGTTGAAGGGATGTGACCTGTGAATTTGTTAAAATAAATTCCCAATACTTTGAGAGATGTGAATTTTCTCAAAGAAGTTGGAATACTTCCACTTAGAATATTGACGAAGAAGGAGAGATATGCCAATTATACTAGATGACCCAATTATGTTGGTATAGTCCTTGTCAAAATTCTTTTTGAAAGAATGATTTGTTGAAAGTGTGTATGATTGCAAAACAATTTTGTAATAGAACCCCAAAACATATTAATTTTGAGATCAAGTATTTTAAGCACTTTAAGACACCCAGACTCTAATGGAATTATTTCTATCAAAATTGTCTCTAAAATATGAAAACTTCATAGTAAGGAGAGGTTGCCAAGAGATGGGGAGAGTGTGCCTTTATTTCACACCAAAATGTCACACTTAAGTGTCACACCTATTTACACCTAAGTGTCACAAGTGTTGTAATGTTTTGTATGAACCTTACTAAGTGTCGCATGCACTTTGTCAAGTGTCGTATGCAACTTAGTAAGTGTCGCATGCACTTTACTAAGTGTCACAACACCATGACACCATGAAAGAACTTTTCACAATCCCTAGTCAGTGTGGAGGAGAAATATAGCATATGAAGGTCAAAATATATGTGCACATGAATTATTCATTATTATTCATAAAAAGAGAATTACTTTAGTGTGAGAATCCACCTCACATTTAGTTTCCTAATATCAAGGAGAAGTTGAGAATCTCATGGATGGTTGAGATATTTTCTCAAACCAATATCCTAATTTGATGGATCTTGAGAAATGTTTCCTCCTTAAAATTCTTGAGATATATTTTCTCCCTAAAATCCTTGAGAGATATTTTCTCCCTAAAAATATTGGAGATCCCAATTTAGTGGATCTAGTGAGTGATATTCTCTATGGTGGTGAAGACTCCAAATCCTATATAATGAGGGCATTCAAAGGTGAAGGGGGGGGATATTTCAGGTGTCAAACCTTTGATCCTGAGAGAGGGAAATCCATTAAAGCATCAACATTTTGATCTCAAGACTTTCATGCAAGGGTTGGACGAGGAGAGCTTGGAGAAGATTTTGGTGACATCAACTTGATTTGTAAGTGCCTTATTTTGGATTTACATTTAATATTAAATTTGCCTATTCCTTTCATTATGTTGTTTATGATAATGTCTATTCTTAAGTAAAATCAAGTATAGATATATCTGGTTTTTATCTAACAAAATCTAGTAGAAGTACGAAGGTTTGCTTGCCTCTTGGTTTGTGGGTCTCTTTGGAGTAGCGAAGAAAAAGGATGGAGTAGTGAGGACAAAATTTGGGAAACATGTGTGTCTTCCTATTTATATCTATAGGTTAATGAACTAGATATATAAGGAAAGTAGTGACCATTTGTTTACTTTTGTCTTTGGACCAAAGAAGGGTTCTTGGTTCAAAGGGGAGCTTAACCTATTTGCAGGGTAAGATTTCTCATAACAACCTTCTATATGTAATCCATAAAGGATTGATGCAACCACATTTTTAGTGTGTTTCATGTAGGAAACACCCTTCCATGAGCATACCTTCTCTGATATATCAATTTTTCAATTGGAAAAAAATCCTTGTGGATCTAATGTTATATCATTTCTAAAGGACAAATGCACTTGCATTCCCCTGTTATCCCTACATGATGCCAATAGATATGATAAATCCTCCAAAGTGAATTATTTCAAATAAAATCATTGGGATAAAGATAACTACTTCCACTAGGTGTGGGGTCATTGCAATGATCATATTTCCCATGAATATCATAATAATAATAATATGGTGGCTCCCTTGAGAAACCGAATTTTGTGGAAATTTCATTGTTCAATGTTATTATAGTTGTCATGATGACAAATATCACAAGCACTGACATAAATTTTTAAATTGTTTGGTTCCATGAATGATATAGATTGGATATTTAACAAACCATTTGGTAATGTTTTGTTTGATTTTAGTTTTTCTTTTTGGAAAAGTTGGAATTGTAAGTGAACCGTTGTGATGGTTTTCTTTCCAAAGATAGTCAGTTAAAACTAAAGGTTGTAGTAAAGAATCAAGGGGGGGGAGGATGGAAAGGATAAATGAGGATTGCATCAATGGAAGCAAGAAATTGAAGAGCGCCCACATGCTTGAATATCTATAGACGAAAGATTCAAGAATCATATCCATGATGAGTGAAGGAATATCTGAGAGTACCTTCTAGATGTAATCCATAAAGGATTGATGCATCTACTTTTTTAATGTGTTTCATGTTGGAAACACCCTTCCATGAACATACCTTCTATGGGTTCTCAATTGTCTATTTTGACAACATTCCTTTTGGATCTAATGTTATATCCTTTCTAAAGGGAGGATGTGCTTCCATGCCCCTTTTATCCCTACATGATTCCAATTGATATGCTAAATCCTCCAAAGTGCATTCTATCAAAACAAAATCACTGGGATAAATAAAATTACTTCCATTAGGCATGGATTCATAGAAATGATCATATTTCCCATGAATATTTGAAGAATAGTAATATGGTGGCTCCCTTGAGAAACTGAATTTTGCGGCAATTGCATTGTTCAATGCTATTGCAGTTGTCATGATGAAAAAACATACAATCTTTTGGTTCCATGAATGATCTGAATTGAATCTTTGGAAAACCCTTTTGTAAATATTGTAATAAGTATGTAACATTTTTTTTTTTAGTTTATATTTTTGGAAAATTTGGAACTGTAAGTGAAGCGTTGTGATTCTTTGCTTTCCAAAGGTATCTTGTTAAAACTAAAGGTTGTAGTGAAGAATCGGTGGGGGGGGGGGTGTGAAAAGGAGAATTGAGGAGTGCAACAGTGGAAGAAAGAGATCAAAGAGTGAACATTCTTGAATATCCATGGATGAAGGATTCAAGAATCCTATCCATGATGAGCAAAGGCACCTTTGAGCCATGGCCATCTACATTTACTTAGTGATTAATAATGCATGAAAATAACTCCATGTAATTGTTTCAATTTCATGGTTATGTATATCTAGTTCTGGTTTGAGTTTGATTGATTGAGGAAAATGATTGGGGTTGTTCTCTTCATGAAGTCATTAAGAAAACAAGGATCGATAGGCATTCCTTATTAGAAATAAAATTGGTATTGTTGGGAATTTTCCTTTTCACATTGGTCATCTGTAGAATTCCACTAATTGTTGGGCATTTTTCCTCCACATAGTTCTATTAATTTTTGGGAGAGTTTCCACTCACCCACGACCCCTCACACTGAGTGATTTGTGTTGGTATTCAACCATAGTCCTGGTCTATGTGAAATTTGTGTCTTGGTTGGTTGGAGTGGGTCTTGAGAGGATGGATGGGATTTGTAATGTTTATTTGTTTGGCATGAAGAACGAGAGTGCCTCAACCATGATTTGAATTTGAAACCAATTTGAAGCAAATCCATTAAAAACATAAGCTTGAACTCACATTCTTGATTATAATTACAGAGTGGGTTCCATTGTTGGTAATTAAAAATAGAGAACATTGAAATATAAATAATGCACTAAACTAGAACTATAAAGAATCATTCAAGTATTATTCCACAGAAGAATCTGTATTGGTGAATTGTGTGGACTCTTAGTCCCTCAATTATGGATTAGATGGTATCAAACTAGGCTCTGAATACTTAGAGAACACCTGCATGGTAAACCCCCACAACCAGTATCATAATAGTAGAGGACCATCAATGGTGGAGATTTTTCATGAATAACATGACAAGGAAGATTTGGTGGTAAGATTTTGCTCGGACAGAGAAGCGTATTGCTACATTGACAGAATTGGTAATGAAATTTTTATTGTTGGTTGTGGAGCCTGATTATCTTCCTGATTCAAAGGTTTCTTTCAGTTGTGCTTGGACCCCATTCACTAACGGGGGGGTGTGGGGGGGATTCCCCCCCCACAACAATCATCGAGGGGGTTCAGGGGGGCGAGGGGGGGAGACAATTTTTGTAGCCCCCACCCTGACGGGGGATTCAAGGGAAATGCCCCTGAAGCAAAAATTGGGAAAAATTACCTTGTAAAATATTGTAACTTGTAGTCAATCTGAACCGTTCATTATAAGGTTTCATATATGATGGTAGAAGTTGCTTTTAGGGGTTTTTCCCTACAAGGCAACCCTCTCTTATGAGGTAATTGTATTGCGACTATATATTATCACAAATATTGTATTGTAAGAGAGGAGACTACGAAAGAAAGAAGAGGAAGTTACAGTGGTTGAGTTGTAGGTTATATCCCTTCATTTTACTGGATAATAAAAAGGAAGTACCTGGAAATTTCTCTAGTGGACGTAGCCCACACTGGGTGAACCACGTATATCTGTGTCTCTATTGTATTATGTATCTTTTGTGTTTTATTTCCGCATTTCTTTTATTTTATTTCTCCGCGATCCTTTTTTTTCTAACAATTGGTATTAGAGCGAAAGGTAACTCGTAGGAAAAGGGGGTTCCTGGTTTGAGTGGGAGCAATGGCAGAAGATGGAAAGTTTAGGGTTCATAAATTTAATGGAAAAAACTACTAGTTATGGAAGATGCATATGGAAGATGCAAATGGAAGATTATTTATATCATAAGGATCTATTCCTACCACTAGGATGAATAACAAAGAAGTTGATGGTCATGAAGGACGAAGAATGGGAGGTTCTTGATAGAAAGGCACCAGGAACGATATAGATAAGCCTGGAAGCATTGGTGGCTTTCAATATTTCAAAAGAAAAGACAACGAAGGAGTTGATGGATGCATTGGCTAAACTGTATGAAAAACCATCGACATCTAATAAGGTATTTCTATTGAAGAGATTATTTAATATGAAGATGTCAGAAGGCGGGTCAGTTGCAGATCAATTAAATGAATTTAATATGGTTACTAATCAGCTAAGTTTTGTAAAAGTGGACTTTGATGATGAGGTCAGGTATCTTCTAATCTTGTGCTCATTGCCAGAAAGATGGAGCAGCTTAGTCATGGCTATAAGTAACTATGTCTCTAGTTCAAACACTCTAAAATTTGATGATGTTGTTGGCGTTATCCTTAGTGAGGAAATGCGACGGAAAATCATAGGTGAGCATCAAGTAACTCGTTAAACATGGAGAACAAGGGAAGACAAAAGGATAGAGTAAAGGGATCAGGGAACCATGGGAATTCTAGGAAGGGTAGATCGAAATCCAGACTGGGAAAGATAGAGTGTTGGAATTATGGGAAGAAAGGACATGTGAAGAAAGACTACAGAGCTTCAAAGAAACAAAGAGATGGATAACAAGAGAAAAATCAGGAAGAAAATGTAACTGGTGATCTGTTACAAGAAGCTTTGATTCTTTCTATAGATAGTATTTATGAGTCTTGGGTAGTAGATTCAGGGGCATCATTTCATGCCACACCCCATAAGAAACATTTTCTAGATTATGTTCAAGGTGATTTTGGACAGGTTCATTTGGGTGATGATGCACCATGCAAAATTGTTTGATTGGGTAAGGTACAAATAAAGAAAAAGAATGGAAACCAATGGTTATTGAAATAGGTAAGACATATACCATATATACGAAAAAAATTAATTTCAACAGGGCAGTTGGAAAGTGAAGGTTGTATATTTATATTTACAGATAAGGTGTGGAAGTTCACGAAAGGATCACTGATGATAGCAAAAAGAGAGAAGGTGCGTACATTGTATTTATGTACTGGTAATATTGATTCTTCTATCTCTTTAGCTTCTACAGGAGTGGATAAAACATTGTGGCATCATAGGCATGGACACATGAGTGAGAAGGGGATGCAAATACTTCACAAAATAAATTTGTTGCCAAGTATTAAACAAATTGATTTGGATTTTTGTGAGCATTGTGTTTATGGAAAACAAAAGAGTCATATTTCTCAGAGTTGGAAATGTAAAGAAAAATGAAAAGTTAGATCTTGTGCATACAGATGTATGGGGACTAGATCAAGTATCATCTCTTTGTGTCTCACGTTATTATGTTTCTTTTATTGATGATGCAACTAGAAAAACTTGGGTTTATTGCATTCGACAAAAATCTGATGTTTTTTATACTTTTAAGAAATGGAAAGCTTTAGTTGAGAATGAGACATGAAAAAGGTTGAAGTGTCTTAGATCACACAATGGAGGTGAATACTATAGAAATGAATTTGATGATTATTGTTCATACCATGGGATTCACAGAGGGAAGACAGTTCCAGGAACACCATAAGAAAATGGTGTGTCAGAAAGGATGAATAGGACAATCATGGAGCGTGCAAGGAGTATGAGATTGCATGCAAGGTTGTCCTTACAGTTTTGGAAAGATGTTGTAGATAATGTTGTTTACTTGATAAACATAGGACCTTCAAGCTCTTTGGATGGTGGAATTCCAGAGGAGGCATGGACAAGTTAAAATTTAAACTATTCATCTCTAAAGACTTTCGATTGTGAAGCATTTGTCCATATTGATAAATAAAATAGAACAAAGCTTGAAGAAAAATCCAAGAAGGGCACCTTTATTGGATATGGTGTTAATGGTTTTGGTTATCGCTTATGGAATTATGAAAATCACAAAATCATTAGGAGTACAGATTTCATATTCAATGACAAGGTCATGTATAAAGATCAGTTGCAGGGAAGGAAACAAGAAGAAGAAAAACCATAATACACAGTGCTTGATGAGATCACTGAAAAAGAAATTCCAAAGGTACTAGAAAATAAAAATGTACAACAACAAGAGAAACATGTACCTCAAACTTCTACAAGTGTTGTCAAAAGATCTACTAGGTTAAGCAGACCCCCTGAATGATACTCTCCTTCATTGTATTATTTATTGTTGACTATTTCTGGTGAACCAAAATGTTATGAAGAGGCAATGTAGGTAGACACCAAAAAGAAGTGGGAGCAACGGATGAAAGAGGAAATGGATTCTTTGGTAAATAACCAGACTTGGGACTTGGTTCAGTTTTCTGCAAGAAAAAGAGAATTATAGAATAAATGGGTTTACAAGTTGAATGAAGAAGATGGAGGAAAAAAATGGTACAAGGATAGACTTGTTGTAAAGGGGTTTGCACAAAAGAAAGGTATAGATTTTGATGAAATATGTTCTCCTATTGTTAAGATGACTTCAATTAGGACTATTTTAAGTCTTATGGCAGTAGAAGATTTGCATCTTGAATAGTTAGATATAAAACAACTTTTCTCCATGGAGATTTGGAGGAAGATATTTATATGGAGTAGCCACGGGGGTATGAGGTCAAAGGAAAGGAGAATTTGGTATGCAGGTTGAAGAAGATCTTGTATGGCCTAAAACAAGCTCCAAGGAAGTGGTATTTGAAGTTTGACAGGTTTATGACAGAACAAGCTTATAGTAGATGTCATTCTGATCACCGTGTTTATTTTAAAAGGCTAGAAAATGGAAGGTATATTATCTTGTTATTGTATGTGGATGACATTCTTGTTGCACGGTCTAATATACATGATATAAATGTGCTCAAGAAGAAATTAGATAATTCATTTACGATGAAGGATTTGGTGTTGCAAAGAAAATCCTTGGTATGAGAATATCAAGAGATAGGAAAAATTGCAAATTGACATTGTCTCAGGGTGAGTACATAGAGAAGGTGTTGGAGAGTTTTAGAATGTAGAATGCAAAACTGTTGGAAAATTTTCTATTTTCGGCACACTAGTTCAATGGGAGTAGCACTAATTCAGTGGGAGTTAACTAACTAGTTCTATTTTAGACTTTCTAATCTTAGACCATCACTATTATGCATGCATTCCTAATTATAGGATGTCATTGCCTATATAAGTGAAGATCACTCACTCATTGATAAGATCATAATATGCATTGATTCTCATTCTTCATTGTGTTTCTCTCTTCCTTTTCTTGATAAGCTTTGCTTGTGCATGCTTTAGCTAGATCTCA
This sequence comes from Picea engelmannii, assembly GCA_009831015.1. Lineage (NCBI taxonomy): Eukaryota > Viridiplantae > Streptophyta > Pinopsida > Pinales > Pinaceae > Picea > Picea engelmannii. The sequence goes on from ML779556.1 coordinate 772,998, forward strand.
TGTGTAGGTTTTCATGAAACACTAACATGGCATCAGAGCTACGCTGCTTGGAGCAAGCCAGACAAGCCAAAGAATAAGGAAAATCAGAGTTTCAGTGAGCTAAATCCGTGGTCGTAACTTTCAGCGGTGATTTCTCCAAAAATATTAAGTGTTTGAAGAAACGGCTAATGTGGGAAGTAAATCGACCCGTTCTACAAGTGGGCTTTCAACCATTTGGTGAGATTCCTCACTGTTTGCTCAGAAAGTAAGCTAGAAGATAACATCCTGAAACTTATACGAATCTGTGGTCGTACCTTTCTACAGTGATTGCTCCAAAAATATTAATTTTTTGAGGAAACATCTCTCTTAAGCAGTAAATCGACCCATTCTACAAGTGGTTTTCAACCATTAGGTGAGATTCCTCACCATTTACTCAGAAAGTAAGCTAGAAGATAGCCTCCTGAAACTGATATGAATCCTTGGTCTTACTTTTCTACAATGATTGCTCCCAAAATATTACGCTTTTGAGGAAACGGCTCTCGTGAAAAGTAAATCGACTCATTCCACAAGTGGGTTTTCAATCGTTTGGTAAGATTCCTCATCTTTTTCTCATAAATTAAGTCGGAAGATCGTCTCCTGAAACTGATACGAATTTTCACTTAAAGTGTCATTTATGTCGTGATTTCTTAATTTTTCACTTGCAGATTGAGAGTAAATTTTTAGGGGTTCTTAGAAACAGTAGGAGAGATGGATAATACAACTATTATACAGTCAAACTTGGTGGTAATCCTCATACCATACAATTATTTTGATTGGAAGCCCAAGGTAGAATTCCAACTTGGAAGGAAATGATTGTATAATTTGATGATGGTGATAGAAACATAACCTACATCGCTGATTAAGAAGATGAGATGGGTGAATCGTAAGGATGAGGCCACAGGAGTACTTCTTGAGTTAATATCCATTGGTTTATGGCTTCATGTTGTTGCATGAAAGACTCCAAACGATATCTAGACCACTCTGGAAGGACTCTTTGGCAAGCAGGATGAGATGTGAGGTCATATGCTTGAGGTAGAGTTGAATACCTTAGACCCTAAAAGTTTTGATAATATACATGATTTCTTTACTAAATTGAAATCTTTGATTTTGAGCTTGGTTGAATGTGGTATTGACAAGTCTACACAAGATAAACAATTTATTCTAACAATCTTGGCCAAGCTAGGACCAGAATACGTTGTATATGTCTCCAATTACCATGCTGGCAGATGTATTTTTGGAACAAATTCGAAAATGCTTACATTGGCTCAGTTCATTGAGTCTCTTACACAAGAGCAGAAAAAAATCATACAGATGGGCCTCATGAAAGATCCCAAAGCACATGCACTCACCATGCATGATGGAAAAGGGTCATCCAAATAGAATGGGAATGATGGATATTCCAAACCCTTCAATGATTCTTCAGGTTCCAGAGACTCTTCATATTCCAAGAAGAAGAAGAAGAAGAAGGGAAAGCAATGCACTTACTTCAATAAACCAAATCATGAAGAATCCACATGCATGAAGAAACAGATCGATCTTATGGCACAGGCACTTCAGCAGAACAACCTTGGAAACTTCATTCTAGAGGGAGTCAAGAAGAATATGGAAGAAGATCTTGCTCCTAAGAAAGGTAATCATCATGCTCTTGTTGCAATTAATTCCTCATCTGATTCATGGATTATAGATTCTGGTGCATCCCATCATAAGGCAACGAAATAGGAAGTTTTCTCTTCTTTGAGTCCATGCTCAAGACCCCCTATTCTCATGGGGGATGATACTTCAGTAGAAGTAGCAGGAGAAGGGAGAGTGGAACTCCACAATGGTAGTTTTGAGAATGTTCTACATGTTCCAAAGCTTTCTATGAATTTGCTCTCAGTTTATCAGATCACTCAGAAAGGTAAAAATATTGACTTTACATCAGATTCAGTTTTAGTAATTGACATGCATGACAATTCCATCATTGCAATTGGTGAGGTGGATCACAAGTCAAGGTTGTATAAATTCACTAAGTTTTCTGACAATGACTCTTCTATTCTAATTACACATAAGGAGAGTATTTTGCATGCACCTCCAGTGCAACATGCATATACTCTTATGCTTCCATCAGTTTCAGACATCAGAGATGATTCCATGCACTCATATTATGTACATGGAAATAAGCAGGTAGTACATCCAGATAATAAGCCAACGTCGAAGCTTCAACAGATTCCCAAGAAGGCACAAACCACACTTAAGTTAGCAGGAAACCTTGCAGGGAATCCATTGGATTCGAGGAGGACTCAATCTCATCATGAGGAGTCTTCTCATGCAGTTTCATCTTCAGAATCTATGATGCCCATACATTGATATATGGTTCGATCTACTGATCCATAGACCTACAATAAGTTTGTGGGAAATCCATTATGGAAAGAATCCATGCAGGAGGAGCATGACTCTCTCCTAGAGAATCAGACTTGGCATCTGGTTCCACTTCCACCAAAAATGAATATTTTCAGGTGCAGATGGGTCCACAGGATCAAGAGGTACAAGGCCCGACAGGTTGCCAAAGGACTTCATCATATACATAAATATTTTTACATCTTCACGAAGACTTACAGTGAGCAGAAGTTTCAAACTTTGTAGGATCGTCTTGCAATGAAGAACATAGTTGTCTAGTAGCT
>ML779556.1:775745-787005 GCA_009831015.1 Picea engelmannii
TTTCCTTATTTTTATTCAGTGTTCATTAGTTGCATTGTACATGAGTACCTAAAATGGCCTAGTAGCCAAGACTCATTTTTTACTCCATAGTGATGTTCAGGGGGGTGTTGGAGAAATTTTTGTTTTCGGCACACTATTTTAGTGGGAGTAACACTAGTTCAGTGGGAGTTAACTGACTAATTCTATTTGAGACTTCCTAATATTAGACCATCACTATTATGCATGCATTCCTAATTATAGGATTCCATTGCCTATATGAGTGAAGATCACTCACTGATTGATAAGATCATAATATGAATTGATTCTCATTCTTCATTGTGTATCTCTCTTCCTTTTCTTGATAAGCTTTGTTTGTGCATGCTTTAGCTAGATCTCCTGTGCAGGTTTCCATGAAACACTGACAAAAACCTATTAGTACACCTTTGGCCAGCCATTTCAAATTAACCAAGGAAATGTGTCCAAAGACACGGGAGGAGATATAATACATGTTCAGAGTCCCTTATTCATCAGTAGTTGGAAGTTTGATGTATGAGATGGTATGCACAAGACCAGATATTGCACATGTAGTGGGAGTTGTGAGTAGGTATATGAAAAATCTAGGTAAAGAACATTGGGAGGCAATAAAGTGGATTCTCAGGTATTTGAAAGGTACTACTACTCATGCATTATGTTTTGGTGGTTCAGACATTGTTCTACATGGATATGTTGATTCAGATATGGCAGGTGATAAAGATGGTAGGAGGAGCACCACAGGGTATGTTTTTACTGTAGGTGGAACAACAGTAAGTTGTATTTTGAAATTGCAAAAGGTTGTTGCACTTTCAACAATGGAAGCAAAGTATGTTGTTGCTACAGAGGCTAGTAAAGATATGATTTGGTTATAGAGGCTTATGGTGGAATTGGGAAAGAAGCAAGAGAATAGAAGGTTGTATTGTGACAGCAAGAGTGTCATTCATCTTGCAAATAACTCATCCTTCTTTTCGAATACTAAGCATACACAGCTCAGGTACCATTTCATATGATCCATCTTGAAAGATGGACATTTGAAGTTGGAAAAGATACATACTAGCCAGAATCCTACAGACATGTTAACAAAGGGAGTAACCAGGGAGAAACTGAGTTCCTGCTCAGTTTCAGTTGGTCTTCAAGCATGAAAGTGAAGATGGAAAATTTTCCAGGTTGAAGGTGGAGTATAGTCCAGCAGGTACAACAACAGTGGATTTGTTGTGATCAGTCTCCAAGTGGGAGGTTGTTAGTTGTGGAGCCTGATTATATTCATGATTCATAGGTTTGTTTCAGTCATGCTTGAACCCCATTCCCTAATGGGGGGTGTGGGGGTGATTCCNTGTCGCTAGGGAGGTTTAGTGGGGGGGGAAACGATAATTTTTGTAGCCCCCCTTGGTGGGGGATTCCTGGGCAATGCCCCCAAAGAGAAATACTGGGAAAAATTGCATTGTAAAATATTGTAATTTTGTAATCAATCTAGACCATTCATTATAAGGTCGCAAATTTGACGGTAGTAGTTATTTTTAGGGGTTTTTTTCCTAGAAGGAAAACCTCTCTTATAAGGTAATTGTATTGTGGTTGTGTATTATTGCGAATGTTGTATTCTGAGAGAGAAGACTGCAAGAGAAAGAAGAGGAAGTTACAATGGTTCAATTGTATGTTGTATGCCTTCATTTTGCTAGATAATAAAAAGGAAGGACTTGGAAATTTATCTGGTGGATGTAGCCCACATTGGGTGAACCACGTATATCTGTGTCTCTATTGTATTGTGTATATTTGTGTTTTATTTATGCATGTATTTTATTTTATTTCTCTGTGATCCTATTTTTCTAACAGTTAGTGAAGAAAGATAGGGAATAAAAATAAGTAGAAACTGAGCATGAAGAAGATAAGGCACACTGAGAAGAGCCAGCATGCAATGATTCAGGTAAAAATTATTCTTCATCTTCTCATATTTCTTTCAAAGTTGAATAAAAACTTGAAATAGCCATGTATGACGGAAAAACTAATGTTTAAGTCATGGATAGTTGGTTGAAAATTTTGGATGTTTACTTTGGTCTTTATCAAATCCAATAAATACAACAGATTTATTTTTCCCATTTGAAGATGACCAAACATGCTCTGCTATGGTGGGAGAGTTATGTGGGTGAACTAAGAATAGGAAAGAATCCCATGGTTATGAAATGGGAGGACTTCAAAGCATTCTTGAAGTCACATTTTTATCCCATAGGGTATGAAGAGGAGCATCTCATGAAGTGTTATTACCTTCAGCAAGAATGGATACGAAGAGTGAAAGAATATAATTTTGAGTTAAAGAGGTAGGCCATAATGTTGGGTATCTCTCTGGAAGAGTCAGGGGTGGTGATGAAGTACCTCGGAAAACTTTTCAGCCATATCTAAAGACTATTGCAACTTCATGGTGTTAAAAGAATAGACGAGGCAAGACATAAGGCCCTCTATATCGAGTTGGAATCCAAAAAGGGGTAGAGACACATGAACCAAGAAGAAAATAGAAAAAAGAGAGATAAGAAGATGGAAACCAAAGTCGAGAAAAGGAGGGATCCTAATAGGCATTTCAAACATTGTGATGTAGATGGGAACATGGAAGAGAAGTGTTGGAAACTTCATCTAGAATTGCATCTATTGTGGCTAAATTCCAAGGAAAAAGCGAAGGCAGCCACTAAGACAAAATAAGAAGTGGTAGAAATCACCTATGATCTGGATGAAGCCATAGTTTGCACCACATTGTAGCAACCAAAGGCTAGTGGAGGTAAACATGCACTATTCCAAATCAAAGTTCAAGTGAAGAAATAGAAGGTAAATTCTCTATTCAATAGTGGTTCTCAATGTAATTTGGTTTCTGAAACACTAGTTGATGATCTTGGTCTAGAAACCTATGACCTAGTGCATCCAAGTTCACTAGTATGGTTGCAAGGAAAAATTGTTATGAGAATCACTCGAAGATGTAAAATCATGTTTTCCATTAGTGCCAACTATGTTTATAAAGTAGAATGTCAAGTTTCACCATTAGATGCCTATGGAGTGATGTTTGGTAGCCCATACTTGTGGGATAGGGATGCTACCTTCTATAGGAGAGAAAACAAGTACCACTTGGCCAAGGGTGGCAAGGCCTACTTCATAAAAGCATATCAAGAGAGAGAGAATAACTCCTCTAAAAATAAAACAAGAGTAGACAAATAAGAAGCAAGCCATCGTTGTGAGCAATGGAAAGGTGCATATAGAAAGGAAAATGGAGGCCTTGTGCTTCTATCTCCTTAATGGTCCATATTTCGGGGACCAAAACCCTTCAAATGGAGAGGTGTGATCCAAATTGAATCTTTGAAAAACCATTTCGTAAATATTGTAATAAGTATGTAATGTTTAGTTTGATTTTAGTTTGTCTTTTTGACAAATTAATTGGAATTGGAAGTGAACTGTTGTGATGATTTTCCTCCTAAAGGTCGCCCATTAAAACTAAACGATGTAGTGAAGAATCTGGGGGGATGAAAAAGATAACTAAGGAGTGAAGCAATGGAAGCAAGAGCTCGAAGAGTGAAACCCGCTCGAATATCAGTGGATGAAGGATTAAAGAAGCATATCCATGATGAGAGAAAGCATCTCTAAGCCATGGCCATCTACATTTACTTAGTGAGTAATAATACATGAGAATTTTGGGCATGCATAGCTCACCCCTATGTAAATATCTCTTGAGCATAATAAAATATCCACCAAGTGTTGAACTCTATGTAATTGTTTCAATTTTGTGGCTCTATATGAATATCCAGTTCTAGTTTGATTTTGATTGATTGAAAAAAATGATTGGGGTTGTGCTCTTCATGAAATCATTCAGAAAACAAGGATCGATGGGAATTCCTTATTAGAAATCAAATTGGTATTGTTGGTCATTTTTTCTTTTCCCATCGATCGTCCACGGAATTCCATTAATTGTTGGGCATTTTTCCTTTACCCACAAGTCATCCACACATTTATATTAGTTCTTGTTCAAGTTTCCACTCACCCATAGATTGCATTTCCTCCTCTAGTCCACATTTTAGCTTCTCTTCCATGTTCTCACTCACCCACAAATCATATTTCCTCTTTTGGGTTGCGTCTTAGCTTGCCAGTTAGTGTTTTCCAGCTCCCAGTGGATTGTACGTTGTGTGAAAATAGTTGTTTGGTCATCCATCAACTCTCACGTCTTCTCTCTCTATCATATAGGCCATACAAACCCTCACACTAAGCGATTTGTGTTGGTATTCAACCATAGTCTTGGTCAGTGTGAGATTTTTGTCTTGGTTGGTTGGAGTGGGTCTTGAGAGGATGGATGGGTTTTGTAATGGTTTATTTGTTTGACATGAAGCACTAGAGTGCCTCAACCATGTTTTGAATTTAAAACCAATTAGAAACAAATCCATTAACAACAAAATCTTGAACTCATATTCATGATTATAATCAGAGAGTGTGTTCCATTACCGACAATTAAAAATAGAGCATTGAAATCTGAAGAAAGCAATGAACCACAGCTATAGAGAATCAATCAAGTATTATTTCACAGAAGCATCCCTCTTGGTGAATTGTGTGGACTCTTAGTCCCTCAATTACAGATCAATGAATTATATATCTCAATTTTATTACTTATCAATAATTGATTAATAATAATTAAATTTATATGTAACAAATATATATTATGCAATAAATTTATATGGTACTTAAATATTATAAAATGGCATGTATTTTATTTTTAAATTTTATATGATTTTTTTCATTTTACTTATAATTTGAAATTTTCAAAAAAATTGAGAAAATCAATTTTTCTCTTCTAAATATATTCATTTGATTTTACCCATAAATTAAAATATAAATACAGAGACCCCTCAGATGCAAAAATTAAAATATAAATGCCCTTAAGCGCAATTTATGATTAAATAAGAAACAAAGTGCAAAAATTAAAATATATATACCTCTCAAATGCAATTTATGATAAATAAGAAACAATAATTTATGATTCAACTTAAAAACAATTTAATCAAACATCTTGCAAAATGTGTCAGATTAGAAAAGAAATTAGTGAAAAAAATGCGTTACTTTTTCACTTTCAAAATCTAAACAACTCCATCTTTCATCCTACTCAAAGTACTTACAATATGTGTAGGTCATTTAGGAGATCGATACAATCCATAAAATGGTTTTATATTTGGAGGTACCACCCAACGCCAAGCTTTATCCCACATGATTATCAGTGATATAACTCCACTAAATCTAATCCCTACTCCTACGCCTAATGTAATTAATGAGACATGTTCATCCACACGACTAATCCATATCGAACCTTTATTTACATTTGCAAAAGCAAAGTGTCCTCTTTTTTTAATCTTTTTTGTTCCATTGCATGTTTGTAAAGGGTAACCACATAGGCACTTGATCCTTTGAGTCTCCTTAGATTAGATGGTATTCTTCCACTTAATTTATTATTGGATAAATCCAACACCTGTAATTGAGAGAGATTTGTGGTCCATTCAGATATACCACCCCAGAGCTTATTATAACCAACACTTAAAATCCATAACCCTTGAAAAGATGAAGGGTATTTGAAAAGCTCACCTGTAAATCTATTTTTCCTTAAATCTAGTACTTGAAGCTTAGTACAATTGACCAAAGATAGAGGCAAAGTTCCAGAAAATCTGTTAGAATGAGAAGAGAGAATAATCAAGGTAATCTAAAACACCATGTCTATATGTCCACTAAGTTTGTTCTTGAACACCTTGATCTCACTTAACTGTGTACAATTATGTAAAGATGTAGGAATCTTTCCATTCAACTGGTTTTTGGATAAATCTAACCTTGTTAAATTGACACATTTACCAATATCCTCAGGGATTGTTCCTCTAAGCTTGTTGTTGGACATCACCAAATCCATCATCCTTTTGCAATTCCATATAGATGTGGGAATCTTTCCACTCAAATTGTTGGAATATAGAGATACGATTTTTAAGTTATGCAGCGAGCCTAATTCCGATAGAATTCTTCCACTCAAGTTGTTGTTATATGATAAACGCAAACTCCACTGGAATTATATGTTAAAGCAATTCCACTAGAATTATTTCAATCAAGTTGTTAAAGCCTAGATGCAGGACCATTAAGTTCTGCAGCAAGCCCAATTCCACTGAGATTCTTCCAATCAAATTGTTATAACTTAGATCCAAGACCACTAAGTTTTGCAGCAAGCCCAATTCCATTGGAATTCTTCCACTCTATCCTGTAGATACATGATCTGTAAGTTTTGCAGTGAGCCCAATTCTGCTAGAATTCTTCCACTCAAGTTGTTGAAATCTAGAAACAGGAATTTTAAGTTTTGCAGTGAACTCAATTCCGTTGGAATTCTTCCACTCAAGTCGTTGGATGTTAAAGACAGGTCCACTAATTTTTGCAGCGAGCCCAAGTCTGTAGGTATAGTCCCTGTCAAATTATTATCTGAAAGATCCAAAGTTCGGAGGAAGGAGAGACTTCCCAGAGATGGGAAGAGACTACTTGCTAGAAGATTGAGGCCGACGTTAAGCATTCCCATCCAAGGATGATTTTAAGGATTGAAATTTATATTAGAATGTAGAAAACTGGGCTAATATTAGTAGTCCTTAATACACAAAATGTAAAATGTTTCGCGATATTTTGTAAAAATATTCAAATTTCTAAGAATTTTAAATAGATTCTATAAAATTTTGGCTATTTTTAAGGTAAAATAATTTTATTCTCTGGAATTTGGGTGAATTGTTTTTAGAAAAAATGGAAATTAGCAAATCTTTTTTTGGGAAAAACCATGGAAAATTAGCCCATTTGTGAAATTTAGCCCCTAAAATCATCTATGTTCCCAGCGTTTGGAGCTGCCCAAACTCGGGTGGAATTCTTTCTATCAAATTATTATAGGAAAGATCCAATATGCGCAATAAGGAAAAGTTGCCCAGAGATGGTGAAAGAGTATTTAGTTGCCTTGCCACGTCTCTTATAAAAATGATTTGTTGCCACGTGGGTATATTCGGTCACTTCATCAAATCTCTTTAAAAAATATTTGTTATCTTGTAGGCATGTGTGCATATTTTGTTAGTTTGTCAAATCCCTTATAGCCTCCACACAATAGTGAAAGAGTCATATTTATATTGTATAATTCTTATAATTTATTGTAACTATTTATATAAAAAATTAAAAAAAATTAATGTATTGTAATTATTTATAATTTATAATTTTTATATTTTTAGTAAAAAGGTAAAAGAAAGTTGTTCAAAGGGGTTTGATCTAATAGTGGAAAGTAAGGAGTTTTTCATCATTGGGTAAGGTTCAATTCTTTTGAGGGCTTTCCCTAGAGTCATCCATTCACCTTGAGGTAGTGGTCAAATATGTGCTTGTACTCAAAGAGATTATATGTTAAATTGTCATAAGTAGATTAAACCCCACCCCCATGGCATTCAAATTAATGGGGTGGTAGGTGTGTTGAGGAGTTATTTATAACCGTAGAGGGACAATAGTATATACCTATGCATGGAATCTCGATATCTCTTCTAATATATGGTTGAATATTTGCTAATAGTGTGGTTGAAGAACATAGGCAGTAGGAAAAAAATTGGGGTTACAATTATCAACGATAAAGAATATACACAACCAATCACTTGATTAAGTAATGAAAATCCCACACATAATCCCATTAAGTTGGCACATGGAGAGCTACATGCCACTCTCCTGCCACACAGAAAGGATTTATGTGATGAGACTCCTCCACTTCTGTCTCATGTTTGTATCTTATTCCCTGAAGTTTAATGAATGCACTACCCTTTCATGACATAATCAAGGAGGGAATATGGTTTGATTGTTTGTTTATGAGTCTTAGTGTTGGAGGTTCAAGCTTGTTTGGAAGCTTGAAGTCTATGAACACTTCTCAAAGTACCGCTTTCTCCATCCTCAGTTGACTATGACATCCCCACTGAAAGAATTTTGAAAGAATTTTGGTGGCACTCACTTGAGCCCCCTAGTTTGAAGAACAACGGTTCCTCCTCTGAGATCATGCATAAAAACATAGTCATAATAGAGGTAACTTATATGTTGAAAGTGAATTATAGCATGGTTTCTAGTTCTTTAGCATTCGTGGTTATGATAGGATTTGACCTGGGGTGCTTTGGTCATCATCAAGTTATCCCCAATGTAGATTTGGTTCTTTTTGGAGTAAATTTGCACCACAAGTCAAATTTCTTTGATTTTAGGGGATTCTTCTCTATAAGTTGTGGTCAAGACATCAAAGACTAATTCATGGATTACAAGGAGCTCAGGGAGACCAGAAAATCCTTGCAAAGACATGAGGACTCCATTAAGGAACATGAAAACACTCTACAATCACTCTTTGATCAAATTTCATCCCAAGAAAATAGCTCTAATCTCAAGGTGGAGACCATTATGGGTATCTTTTTATAACGTGTATCTTTTTACATCACAAAAAACACATTACTTCTTTGCAGATTGCAATTCAAGAATTGTGCCACCTCCTAGTTCATTCTTCAATTGAGAAACATGTTGAATCCGACTCTATGGCTCATACGGTAAACCCAACCCCTACCCAATGCATGGATGATTTTAAGGATGGAAATTTATTTTAAAATGTATAAACCTTGGCGAATCTTACTCATCCTTTATATGTCAAGTATAAATGTTTGGCGATATTTTAGTAAAAATATTCAAATTTATAAGGATTTTATATAGTTTTTATAAACTTTTGGCGATTTCTATGTAAAATAATTTTATCCTATAAAATTTGGGCGAATCATTTTTAAAATAACGAATCACTTTTTTGGAAAAACCATGAAAAATTAGCCCATGAGCGAAATTTAGCCCCTAAAATCATCCCTGACCCAATGAAAGAAGGAAATTGAAGTCCATAGTCATTTGGCTTAGGTGGAAGGACAAGTAATTATGTTGTTGGAAACATAAGATATGTATGTAGTAGCTAGAGGAAAGGAGGCAACAACTTGTTGAATCACCCTCTTACTCTTATTTAGATATATTTTTTAAGTTTATAGGATTTTAGGTATCTTTTGTTGAGTATATACTTCTAGATATTATAGAATAATGTTGTTCTAGAAGCTGCCATCAACTAGAAGCCTCGGACAAAGTCTGAATGCTCTTTTTGATATTCCAGGCAAGATGTCATTTTTTATGCATCTATGTTGTGAGCTTACGCTATAGCTTTTGCATTAATACAAATTCCCCAGATCCATTTTTTTAAAGGTAAAAGATAGTTTATATTGTAATTTTATTAGTAAGTTAAACATTTTAATATTTTGATTTTTCCCAATTTGTCATCACAAAAATTTAGTTAGGGAATTCTTGTTGACATCACAAATTTGGATTGTTGAAATAGTAGTTTTTATTGCAAAAATGGATTTAGCACCCTCGAATATCCACGATTACAACTTGATTGATTGGTATATGCATTCCATCATTCAAAAATTGTTCCTACTAGATTTCAAACCAATATTACCAATTTCAAATGCCATTTTGAGCAACCATAAAAGCCCCCTTTTGTAGAATGTTCAGGAAACATATTAATATTTGGTAATACTCAATGTAATTATATTTAAATTTCCATTAAAGAGTCATCTCGAACTCATAACTGACCTAAAATCCAAAAAAGCATATTGACCTAAAATGTAATCACTAGTGTTTTATTAGAATAAAATTATGTTAGATAGATTAAAATAATTGAAATATGTTCTTTTATAATTATGATGTAAGGTGTTTCCTTCCTATGAAGTGTTTTGACTTGACATGTCTTGATTTTCTAATCCCAACACCTAGGTATATTGCTTACTAGTGATTTCCTTGATGTAAATCAAATTAGCAGTTCACAAAACAAGATACATTGACTAGAATAATCAACTCAAATAAATAACAGAAGTGATACTTGAAACCAAAAAATCATATACAATACACAAAGATATTCTACCCATCAACTAAGATTATCATTCAAATAACTTCAAATCTTGCAAAGGCTCCTTTATTAGGAAAATGGCCTACACAGAAATACAAAAAACTATAGAAAACACCTCCAAATCCTATAAAATCCTGGCTTGTTGTACAACCCTGAATTTTCATATTTTTCGAGATGTACACACCTTTCCTTACTAAAACTCGTGTATATGTGCCTGTATCCACTGAAACCTACGTACACACACACACACACACACTCATACTATACGACAACCTTTGTATGACGTGAACCTAGTGTTGTGACTCCAATTTGTTGGAACTCTTTGTGGCTTCCCCTGATCTCTCTTCTCCCTGGCCTGTATTGATCTCTAGATGAAAGTCCTTCTCCATCTATCCAAGATCTCCTTGAGAAAAATTCCTTCTCTTCTCTTTGTGTCAAAACATCCAACCTTCCTCCTTTACCCTAGCATTGCTTTTATAATATTGAGTTATGACCTAACCCTAATCTTCAATGTGATTGACAGGTGAGATTAAGTCTCGCCTCACTTGAGATCAATGGCTAAGATTTAATTCACTTATGCTAATAACTTTAGTATTTCATTAAATAAACTGAACTAATCAATAAAATCACTTTACTTTAATAATTCCTTTAATTAAAGTAAAGTATCAAGGTAGAAGGACTTGGACGACTTCCACATGTCTAGACACTTAGACCTATGCGAAAGTACATTTCTAATGCTACAAACATCAACACTCCCTATTAACGAGGAAGGTATTATGCAACACTCCAAGTTTGTCCTTAAAGAACTCAAACTTCCCTTTAACCAATGGTTTCTTCATAATGCTTGCAACCTGCTCATCTATGGAAACATATTGAAGATTGACTACTCCCTTATGGATCCTATCTTGGATGAAAATATATATAATCTCAATATGCTTGGACCTGTCATGGAATATTGGATTCTCACATAGTTTGATACAACTCTTATTATCATAGTATATCATCGTGGGATCCAACTCCTAATCAAATAAACTTGTAAGCAGTTTTCAAAGCCAAGTGGATTCACAATTAGCCATACTCACTACCATATACTCTGCCTTTGTTGAATTGCATTCTATGGAAGTATGATTCTTGTTGAACCATGTAATGTTAAGGTCCTAACCCGCACATAGGTAGATTAATGTATTCGGATGTAATAAAGGTCAATATTAATAAGACCTTTCAATAAAATAGAATAAGGCGGATGTAAGAAGACCTAATAGAAGCTTCTGCTTCTAGAAGGATCTT
>ML779556.1:801868-821163 GCA_009831015.1 Picea engelmannii
CATTAATCGAATTGTTATATGAATTTGCTGCATTATAGGTTTCCCTTTTGCAGAGGTTTATCATCATAAAACTGTTATGATTTCTTTCTTGATTGTCCTGTAACAAATTCCGAGAAGCAGTGCAGCTGATCCTTTGCGAGAAGATTGAGGGCTAATTGGCGTGAATTTCTTCCTCCAACCAGCTTAAGGAATCATCATACGCAGGGCAGATTTGGAGCATTTCTAGGTTTGTTTTTCAATTATTTTCTTAGTATATTAGCTAGTAAGTGAGTTAAGTAATAGATTAGATCRTTTAAWTTCAGTWAACTTACTTTCYTGTTCWTAAATCATAAAATTAAAAARARWTATCCTTCGYTGTTTTAGGAYARCAARCACATCAGTTTCACAGGTTTCATTCAAAYCTGTAGATTGTAGATAMTGYACATTTGTGAATAAATTGTAATTAAATTAGTAATTAGATGTTTGATTTGAGTTATTAGTCTTTTGTATATATAATAGTTAGAGTAGTTTATAGTTAGTTTTGCTTATTTAGATCACTTAACTCAGATCAGCTATCCTCTTCGGCTTCTTTAGGAGACCTTAGGGCGGCCAACGGAGCCGTTAAACCCGTCAGAGTGGTCCATTCCAAACGGCTTGGGTTATTAGACAACCCCGGACCGGTTCCACTCTCTTAATTGACGGACGGTCATTTTCGCTCGTCAACATGCTTCTGCTAAGGGCATCAACAACCCTATTTTCTTTTCCTTTAATGTGTTTGATTTCGAGATCAAATTCGCTAAGGAGGGCCATCCATCTAGCCTATCTGGCATTGAGATTTGGTTGGTCAAACAAATATCGCAATCCACAATGATCTGTCATAAGTAAAAAATTTCTTCCCATGAGGTAATGCCTCCACATTTTCAAGGCATGCACTATGGCATCCAGTTCTAGATCATGGGTCACATAGTTGACTTCATGCTCGTTGAATTTTTTGGATTCATAGCAAATCACACTTCCTTTCTGCATAAGGACTCCTCCGAGCCCTTCCTTACAGGAATTTTTGCACATGAGGAAGTCATCTTCTGGGTCGGAAATTTTCAACACGGGTGCATGGGTCAGTAGATGTTTCAGGGTTTGAAATCTTTTTTCACATTTCTGTGTCCATAGGAATTTTGTCCCCTTCTTCTGGAGGGAAGTGATTGGACAACCGATCTCAGAGAATCCTTTTATAAATCTCCTATAGTATCCTACTAATCCCATAAAGGATCCGATGTCCAAAACATCCTTTGGGGTAGGCCATTCCATGATAGACCTGATTTTGTCAGGGTCTACCGCTACTCCTTCTTCAGAGAGAACATGGCCTAAGTAATGTATTTCCTTCTGGAAGAATTCACATTTGTTGAATTTAGCATAGAGATGATGTTCTCCTAGCACTTGCAGCACAAGTCTAAGATGCTCTTCATGCTCTTCTCTATTCTTAGAGTAAATTAATATGTCATCAATAAAAACTAGCACAAATTTATCTAGAAATTTACCGAGTACGTTGTTCATCAAGCACATAAAAGTGGCAGGGGCATTGGTTAACCCAAACAGCACTACTACGAACTCATAGTGACCATACCTCATCCAGAAGGCAGTTTTATGGATGTCTTCACCCTTGATTCTGACTTGATGGTATCTCGACCTCAAGTCGATCTTTGAGAAAATAGACGCACCTCCCAATTGATCGAACAGATCATCGATCCTGATAAAGGGGTACCTGTTCTTTATGCTTACCTTATTGAGTTGTCTATAATCTATACATAGTCTAAGGGTGTCGTCCTTATTTTTCACAAACAGGATTGGTGCTCCCCATGGAGACACGTTGGGTCGAATCTAACCCTTATCCATCATTTCTTTCAATTTCAATTTGAGTTCAACTAACTCAGGTGTGCTCATCCGGTAGGGTGTCCTAGACATCGTCACTGCTCCTGGTGCAAGCTCTATCGAGAAGTCAATGTCTCTTATTGGAGGTAGACCCGGTACCTCTTTCGAAAACAATTCTTTGTATTCTCTCAGGGTAGGATGTTCTTCAAGGCTTGGTTTGTCACCTTCTATGGTTTCCAACACCTGTATTTCATATAGGGGACATCCCTTTCGGCAATACTTTCTCATTTGCAGAGCTGATATTTGTCTCACCAAGACGGGTCTTTGGATTCCTTGAAGGGTTATTATTCTCCCTTCTTTACTTACACACTTTAAAATTTTATGGTAATAGTCTAGTCTGGCTTTATGGGCGGCTAGAAAGTCCATACCAATCAACAGATCATATGATCCTAGGGGTAATATGTTAAGGGTTTCTTGGGTGGGAAATTCACCCAACATCAATTGGCAGGCTGGTATGACCTCTGCTACCCTTCTTTTAGTGCCAGTGGCTAACTGTACCAACCATGGATTGGTATGTTTTTGTGGTTGTAGTTTACACTTATCAATAGCTTTAGGGGCTATATAACTTAAATTTGAACCAGGGTCAATCAAAATAGATACTAGATGGTTGGAAATCATACCTTCTATTTCCACCACTGAAGCTTGGTGGTTAGATTGGTTATTATCCAAGGCTACATAAATCTACTGCACACTCCTGGCCACATCATTGACGGTAGTAGCTTCCTGGACGTTATAAATCCTCTGACTATTATGTTGTCGGTGTGGATAGTCTCTCAGGCGATGTTCTTCTCCACAACCCCAACATTTCAGAGGTTCTCTCTTTGTGTTATCCACCTTCACTGATATAGGTCCAGAAGTTTTATTTCCTTCCGATGAGGGAAAGTTCTACTGGTGTACACTCCGGGCTAGAAAGTTCATTCTTGGGTTCTTCTTATAGTTCTTAAATCCTGGGGGTTTAATCCACCTTTTCTGAAATCTTGAACTATTCTTCAGTTTCCATCCTTCACAAGGTTCTGCTCAATGTCCAAACTATTCATGACAATAGGTTGCCTTTCGAATAGTGCCTTCTAGGTTCTTTGGCTCATCAAATTCAATTTTGTTCCGGTAGTCCTTGGTTAGCCCACTGATGAAGCACTGCACCTTTTCCTTTTCTTCTTTGACATAGGGTACATACCTCAACAAATCAAGGAATCTATTAACATATTCCTCTATAGTGAGTTGCCCCAATTTGAGTTCATAAAACTCTTTTGTCTTCTCGTCGAAATATTTTTCCGACAAATACTTCTTTCGGAAGTATTTCTCAAACTGTTTCCAGGACATGTCCTCTTTGCGAACCCCTTTCAAATTCTTAAGATCTTCCCACCAAATGGAAGCTTTTTCGTGCAGATTGAAAGTGGCCACTAAGGCCTTCAAATTTTCTTAGAAGTCATGGACTCTGAAGTACTTCTTCATTCCAAGTAGCCAGGCCTCTGCTTCCTCTCCCTTCTTTATCTCACCATCGAAGGAGGGTGGTTTGGCCTTTCTGAATTCTTCAAATTTTCGACCTTTGGAAGACTTTTGCTTCTTCTGTTTCCTTTGGGAATAGGAACTGGTTCTACTGCTAGAAGAGCCCTCTGAATCACCAGCTTCCTTTTCAGAGGAATCATCTGATGCTTGTCCTTTACCTCTGGGGTGGACCTTTTTCGAGGTGCTCCTCTTAGTGTGGCCACTGATATGACCATGTTTCTGTATCTTGGGTTCATGCTGCATTTGTCGTTATAGGTCGGATAAGCTCTGTAGTAAAACTGCATTAATTTCAGTCTACTTTTCTTGTTCTTTCATCATCCTTTCATTGTCGGCCTTGCAGCTTTGCAATTCGACCATGAGACTCCTCACAGTCTCAGCTAGATCTGGAGGGGTCCCCATTGCCCTTCTTTCATCAAACTCTTTGTCTCTATTGTGGGATCCCTCTCCCACCTCTTAGTGAGTAACCATTCTCTGCGTCTGTAAAATTCCCACATTTGGTCGTCCGCTTGGGTGAAAAGGCAAATGTTGGTTGTTAGTCAATAGTTAGATAGATTTTTATAACCTGCACAAAATTCATAACTCTTTCACATGCATACACACTCAGATTCTCATTTTTGAACTTTGATTCTTTTTGAATTAAAAGAGTTTAAGATAGAGGGTTACTCCTTTTAGGAGTGTTTCGAACAGAGCTTCTGCGCAACTCGTTCATGAGCCCAAGCAGGCCAAGTGCTGTAACCATGCTCTGATACCAATTTCTCACACACCCATTATGGCAATATAAAATTTTTGCCTATTTCTCGAGAATCAAAGCCCCTAAAACATCTACGGAGGCCTAGCATAAGCTAGTTCTTCCCTCATCTACTCTGATAGGATCGTGGGTCACAACCATAGGTCAAATAAATATTGTGCTTCTTCGCCTTGCACGACTCAGTGCTACAAGAGAATCAAGTCGTGTCAATTCTGCATACGCCAAACCTCGACAGGGATAGCAAATGGTCAAAGGAATGGGCCCCATTGCATAATTAAGTGGAGAATAGGTGGCAGGGGGGAATAGATGGCATGGAGGGTGACACGATAGGAGGGGGATCCACATGAATAACACACCATTCTGGAACCCCACCCCCTTGTTAAAGGCAGAATGGAAATGGGGGTCCGAAATTCACCTAAGTGTCGTTGATCTAGGTGCCTTAATCTTGACCGTTCGAGAGATGCACGTTTGATTCCGAACGCCCCCCCCCATTAAAGGAAGAATAACACGGGGGCTCCAAAATGAAACCTCGGCTGCAAATTTGTGTGCGCAAATCTTGGCCGCCCAGATCTTCTCGTCGCTTATCCAATTGTGCATTTGTGCCCCAACTTAACGCCTACATCTCTTCCTCAAATCTAACGGTTGTCACAGACCCTGGATCCTTCGAAAGGATCGTGTTTGTTCATTTCTTGCAAAGGTTGAGAGGGGTCGAGGAACTATCATCCGCATTCCTTCCCCCACATCTAACAGTTATCATAGACCCTGAATCCTCTGAAAGGATCTCATCTTTCAATCGAGACTTAATCCACATGCTAAAATTGTGGAGGTTCACAAGTCAAAGTTTCGGGACTTGCGATCACAAGAGGAAGATACCCTTCGGTATTCCAAGTACCAAAATGCCAAAGTGCCAAACAGGCTTCGATCAGCAATTAGCCCTCTGGGCTAGGCCTTGGTCAGTATGACCACTTCTCATAAGACCATAGTCTTATTCCCATCGGGACTTCTCAAGACAAGAGCCCGACCTCTTGTCAACGGGACTCCCGAATCCTTGATTCCCAATTTCCCGAAGCGGGAAATCTTGCGACACGTGGCCTACCTAAATCAGACGGTCTAGATCTATTTCAAGGATTTCACCCCTATTCACCGGGGGCTTAACCCTCGTGTATCTCTTGACAGATCCAACTACTCTCCGATTTTCTAACCGAGATCTAATGGTTAGGATCAGTCCCCACGCTGTGCACTCTCCCACAGCTTCCTGGATGTGGAAAAACCAATGGTTCAGATCTATTTCGGGGCTTCCACCATGGAGTGTCCTGATCTCTTGTCACCAAGACTTCTGAAACCCCAAACTCTTAAATCCCAATACTGACTCCTCTTTTGGGACTTTCGCTCCTATTCATGGGGGCTTAACCCTCATCTATCTCCTGACAGATCCAATGGTTGTCGGGTTTTCTAACCGAGATCTGACGGTTCAGATCGGTCCCCACACCATGCACTCTCCCACGGATTCCTGGACATGGAAAAATCAATGGTCTAGATACTCTCATGGACCTTGGGGATCTACAATCCCAATTTCTTCACTAATCACGAAGACAAAGGAAAAAGGGGTTAAGGCATTTAACGCCCTCATTTATTCTACCAATCTAACGACCGTGAATGGCCACAGATCTTCAGACGGGATCTCGTCCGTCGATCGATATTTATCCCTACGATTCCATTTTGAAAGGTCATGAGGGTCTTTCTCCCTCGTACAGGGTTACTAAGACTTGCGCCTTCAAATCCTTTTTCTGGATTCTTGGTAAGCTTTCCAAGGAGGGTATCTCTGTGGAGAGATCTATTTTGGGTATTCTTGGGGTGAATAAGGACATAGATTCCCCCAAAGCAGACTTGAAGTCCAAATTTATACAATATGCATATATATATATATATATATATACAAACCCATCTATAACATAAGTCATACGTGGTTTTTCTGTTACAGGCATACAACTACCATTTCTGATCAAGATACCACATAGACAGTCTTATACTGAAATCCTTCATAATTTCACAGCTTATGAGCATAAAAGTCAGAATATACATTTCAAGATGCAAGATGTAAAACACTTATCATAAATAACACCAGGGGTTATGCAACTACTGAGAGGGGTGCTCGTTTCCACCCAACCGTAGGCTCAGTGACTCCCAACGGATTTACCACTAGCCACCCTCGAGTTGAGACCATGATGCTGCGAGACTGCGTCTCTATTTGCCAGTGACCGAGAACAAAGGCTACTCTCCCTCTTCTCCGCTATCACTCATTTTTTGTTTTCAAGGGTTCTCCTCCTCTTCCTTCCCTGCATTCCCTCGCATCTACCCTTAGCGCTTCTTCCTCACACCTTTTCCTCTTGCGAGGTTGCATGTGGCGCGACTTTCCTCGCACTGGTCAAGTCTGAGACTCCTATGGATGGGTGGTTCACCTCCCCCATCCATCATTAATTCCTGAGGAGCCATCTACCTACCATCCTGTGAGATATTTAATGTGAGACATTTAATTTAGGCCAGCAAACCACTCTTGATTCTCCGGGCCAGTGAAGTCCAAATACAGTATTAGTTTCGGTGGAAGTTAACGCCACCATCCTAGGTGCCTTCCACCACCTTTATTCAGCCATCGTGGTCTCTTTTTGAGCACCTTCCCCTCTCAGAAGTCCTACGATATATATATATTTACATTCATCGACCTTTTTCACAAGGTCCATTCACATCATACATTCACATTTCTGAGTTTTCCACAATTACTTGGCCAGTATAGTTATTTTTACAGACTAGGGGAAAGAGGGTGTTACAACCCCACTCCATCACCTATAAGATACCTCAAACCATACTCCACTGTACCTCTCAAGTACTTGAGCACATGCTTTGTTGCTATCCAGTGCACCTGCCTCGGCTCCACCATGAACTGACTCAAGGTGTTCACAACAAAACACATATATGTCCTAGTGTTGACCAAATACATCAAGGACCCTATCAACTGCATGTATACCCTAGGATACACTAACTTTGGATTTGAAGTGAAAACCTTCTTCATGTTGGTAACCATAGTTGTAATCATTGGTCCAAAATCCTTCATCCCAAATCTCCTCAAGATCTCCACTGTGTACTTATGTTGACCAAGGAAGATCTCTACCAATATCTGTCATACCTTTAACCCCCATAAATAATGCATCAATTCAATGTCCTTCATCTCAAGCTCTATAGATAAATATGCTTTACACCCTGCTATAAGCTCATATGCACCTGTTGTTGGAAGCAATGTTTTGGTTTAATCTCACACGCATGCACACGACTAAAATTTTTGGTTTTGCACATGAACAAGCTAATGCGTGGAGAATGACAAGAAGTGTGCATCAAACTAAGTTTTTATATTGCGTTCCAAGTCCAATATATGAAATATACATGTCAGTCTGAGTTTTGTCAGTAGCGTTATAAATTTAGAAGCCGCATGATGAAATCAAGAAACGAATCGTTAGGAAATATTCTTGAATGATTAAGGATAGCAACACAAAGGAACATGGAGGTGACAAAATATTAGTTGGCGAGGCAGTTAAGATTTCCCCAATTCCAAAAGTCTATGTGGACTAGGAGCAGGTGCCAAAAGCGTGTAAGGAAATTGGTTAGTAGAGTGAGTGGATCAGAGCAGAATAAGACAAATCTCCTGAGCAGAGAAAACTATAAAAGGAAGTAGCGACATCAAAAATAAAGTTAGATGGTGAGAGAGTTAGACACTCACGTAGAATATTCATTGAGTGTTATGTGTTGAAGCTAAATAAGAGCCTTTGTAATGTTGTAATGCTTCTCAATATGAGTTTAGGTCTGTTATATGTCTGAGGTTTATAAGGATGCACATGGCACAGTATGTTGTAAGTATAGGGAATTATCTAAGGAGGACATGAGACTTTGTTGCTATTAAATATAATTTTCTTATTATATGTTTGTGTTCAAATGGAATGGAAGGAATAATAAAGTTGCAGCAATTCTAATCTATTGTATGTCACTCATGTGTTAGTTGGATATGTGTGTGTATTTTTTTACTTATTGATTAATAGTAAGTTGATGTTGATGGAGTGCATGAATGCCATCCTGAATGGATCCCTGAGTATTCATCCCTTCATCCCTGTCATAATACTGAATGGTCTTTGTGATCCTCATTGTGTCTCAGGTGAGACCTTCTTCGGCCTTGGATGAAGATTGATATGCTAATGCTTTGGGGTTTTTGTTGGTCGACTCTGGATGAACCTAGGATATAAACTCCCCAATGTTAAGACGGATGCACACAAGCATGAAATCATGCCAACAAATGGTTTTGTTGCAATTGTATAAGTTGGGCATAGATGACATCCTACACTAGTGTGCAATAGAACACAAGCAAGACCCAGTTCTGTATGAAGCACATGAGTTATTGTTAGAGGACACAATGTAGGTAAGGCTACTACATGCAAAGTTATGTGCACGGGTCTCTGGTGGTCCTCACTCTTTGCAGATGCCAAGGACTATTGTAAACATTTCCAAGGACTATGGTGGTATAAACTCCCCAGTGTTAAGAAGGATGCACACAAGCATGAAATGACGCCAACAAATGGTTATGTTGCAATTGTATAAGTTGGGCATAGATGACATCTTGTGCCAGTGTGAATTATAACATGAGCGAGACCCAATTCTATATGAAGAACATGAGGTATTGTTGGAGGACATAGTACAGGTAAGGCTACTGCGCGCAAAGTTCTGCGTGCAGGGCTCTGGTGGTCCTCGCTATTTACATATACCAAGGACTATTGTAAACATTAGGACATATGTCAAATAATTGGAAAGCCCTATTGAAGAGATGAACTTCCTTTATTTCATGTGACCACACTAGAGCCATTTGAAAAATGGGAAATATATTTTGTGGGTCCCATCAATCCCCCCGTGCATTGCACAGGATCCCGTTACATTATTACCACGACCAAATATATAGATAGATGGGTTGAAGCCATAACAATCAAATATTGTACAACAAAAATGGTGGCATGCTTCATTTATGAAAATGTAATCACTAGATTCGGTTTTCTAAGGGTGTTGATGAGTGACCAGGGCTCACATTTTCTAAACGAGAACAATTAGAAACTCACTCAGGAATTCATGATACATCACCAAAAGAGCACTCCCTACCACCCTCAAGCCAATGGTATGGTTAAATATTTTAATAAAATTTTAGAGCATGCTTTAACCAAAGTTTGTAATGTCTCTTGGCCAATTATAGTAATATTTACAAACTAGGGGAAACAGGGGTATTACACACCATTACAACACTTAAGCACAAGACATTATGATCAGAACATCACAATGAAACATTGAAAACACAATTAATTGATATATTTAGATCGACCAATAGGGTCCTTTATTTATAGTTTATGGATCTAACCAATTTCCTTGAAATAGGAAAGATCTTGTCCACATAAAATTGTTGGTGGTTGGAGTGGATCCTGACAAATATGCATTGTTGCATTGGCTAGTCGACTTACCAAGTCAACCCGACAACCTAATCGACTACTCGGTTGGTTGATATCCAACCTTTATTCAATTATCCGAATGACTATATACTGGACCACCCGACTATCTATCTCCAGCTGCTAGTTGATTGACTGATCGATTGTTTCCAAAAAGAGTGGGATGAGCCCTCAGAACTTGTGGTTCCAACATGGAGAACCCATCCTTTTTTGATATCCTCATAACTCATTATATCTAGAAGGTTCTGGGGGATGCCACTTGTTGCAGTAATCAAACAAGAGATTGATCGCCCCTTGAAGTGCTGCAACAAGGGACCGATTGCTATTATATCTAGGAAAAGAGTGACTAGGGTTAAAAGTATGGTTTTTTGTTTGAAAAAGAATGTGATTTTGAGAATATGACATAAGTGGGTCTCTTGTGAGGCCTAGGGTGAAAAATAGAGGTATAACAAGGAGGTTTCTTGGATCGATAAGGTAAGTCTTCACTAGGTTGGATTTAATGAAACTCTACATACTAGATCGAGTTATAAAATGGGTTTTACTCTAGCTTACAGTAAAGTCTCTCAATTTATTAAATGTGATTGATGTCTAAATTTAGAAGAAATTCATTCAATTTCCTGAATGTATAATTATTAGTAAATGGTTGTTAGTTAATTTCCATAATCCCTCTCAAGCTTATAAAGAGTCACAAAGAAAGGGAAAAGGGAGATACAATTTCAAATAAAACGTAGAGGAGGTAGTTGATTGTAGAAGATGGATTTTAGAATTCTAATTATTTAAAGAGGAATTAAGCACCTAATAGAAAACATCACTTACATTATGTATAGTTCAAGTATGTTATTATATCACATTTGTATTCGTTGATTTAACTTGCATTCATGTTTCTTGTTGCTAGTCTTCTAATACTTGTGAAAAAAATTGAATCGAGATTTCATTAAAATACATTTATGCTATATTCAGATTTTTAAATGTTTATGAAATGATTTTGATAAACTATGCATCTTCAAGGAAAAAGTAATGTTATGGTAGATTCCCTTTCAAGGAAAGAATAAGAAATGGGAGGGATTTTCCTGGGAAGGTCTTAAAACTGATGTTCAAAATTTTGTGTCTGAATGTTTGGTTTGCCAACAAAATATGGGAAAGATAATAAATACGCCAGGTTTCCTTGGTATATATAAAGGATACAAAGGGTACAATTATAATGAAAGGGTACAATGAAGGGTTCTATGATCTGGATTTAGGAGCAGAACGAATTGATTAACGGGTTGAATACAATAAAAAACAGAGATAGGAAGAATAACAAAAATATTCAGTGAACAATATCTTCTATTAATAATGAAATAGCCTAAAAATGTAAAACTGCAGAACTGAAACTTGCTCGAATGGTGGTAGCTATCTCTGAGAAGAGATGTGGCTGCTACACGCATTTTTCTAAACATAATGGATTACAATGAGGCTCTATAGGCCCTTTTCATATTACTCATGAATGCCAAAACCCTAGACATCTAAAAACCTAACCCTAGAAGGTTAAACGCCAAAAGTCATGTGGACCCTATGGGTAAGTTGGTGTAATTTGGTACCTCAACTTCCTAGGGTCATAAATTTTGGATACAACCTCCGTTTTAAGCACGTGATAGCCCATTGGAAAGGTATTTCAGAGAACTACACATTATGTTGTCAGACTCTAACTTCGTCTACAGTCTGACTGTGGCAAGCCAAAAAAACAACGTTTAGGGCCCCAAAACAAACATGAAAGTACAAAAAGATGTGTTGACATGAAAACATACAAAATAAGCCATTTGGATTAGGCGAGAGGCCACCTGTATCCACCTGGAGAATGTGTGAGGCTTCAAACAGCCCCAAAAGTGTAAAACTCACAATTATAAAGAAATACAAAAAGACGTGTTGAACACATATGGACATGAGGAGCCAGTTGAAATAGGTGGGTGGCCACCAATATCCACCTGGATCAATCTTCCCCCCTTAAGAAGCAATGGTATCCAGTGCGTTGAGTTCCCCCATCAGGTGAGGAAACTTCAACTAGATTTGGCCCTGGGTGAGTCACTTGCCTTGGTGTAGGAGTTTCCCTGCCTTGACAACCCGATAAAGTTGGATCTGTTGTTGGCGAGTGCCCTTGACCTATGTGTCCAAAATCTGATCGATGGATGCTTGTTCCATGCAGTCATGCTTGAGCTCTATTGGTGTCAGTTGTTCGGTGATCTCGGAGGTGTCCATAATGGTGGAAAATATGGCCAAAGGAGGTCCACATTGAATACTGTAGACCAAGAAAGGGTGGAGTGTTGAGCTCAAAATCATTGCTACCCACAACCTTGGTGATAGTGTATGGCCCATAGTGAAGTGGGCGAAGCTTTCGATGGGGCTCGATGAGACGCTCCTTCTACAAATGTAACCAGACTTTTTCGCCAACCTGAAACTGGTGTGGTACCCTGTGTTGATCATAGCGTTTCTTGTACTTAGCATTGGATTTATGAAAAATCTCTTGGACCTGTTGGTAGATGTGATGAATCCTCTTAATGAATCTGGTGGCTTTGATGATCATAGACTAATCAGGGGAAGAGTCTGTCTATGCGGTGGAAAGAGGAAGTGCAACATCAATGGGTCCTAAGGGTTGGAATCCCAGACCCACCTAAAATGGGCTATGGTCAGTGGAACTATGGAGAGCCCTGTTGTAGTTGTGTTGGACATATGGAAGACTCTCATCCCATGTATGAAGCTACTTAGAATTGTACATGCGCAAGATGTGCACAATCATATGATTGATGACCTCGGTTTGGTCATCAATTTGGGGGTGGAAAGCAGTGGATTTTGTGAGCTTGGTGTCCAACAGAGACCAGAGACTCGACCAAAAGGTGTTGAGGAACCTGTTGTCTCGGTCGGAGATGATGGTCTATGGTATCCCAAAGTGGACCCAAACTTGTTCAAAGAAGAGCTTGGCAATATCTGTCACTGTGACATTCTTCTTACAAGCTATGAGGATGGCCATCTTCAAAAACTAGTCAACGACCACAAACACGTAGTCATTCTCGTTCTTAGTGGACGACAAACTAGACATGTAATCCATTGAGATCGATTCCCATGACTTCTCAGGAAAAGGAAGAGGGGTTTATAAGCCTTGCTTCTTAATGGTTGGCTTGGAAATGGTGCAGGCAGTGCAAGATATGATATACGTGTTGACGTCCTGTCGAAGTTTTGGCCAATAAAAATGTTTTTGAAGAACGACCATAGTTTTCTCTACGCCAAAATGTCCTACCACCCGACTATAGTGGGCTTCCCAAATCAACTTTGCACGCTCGCTTGTAGGAATACAGAGATGGCCTAGCTGGCATAAGAGTCTGTCCTAAAGGTGAAAAACACTGACAGTGGCGCCTAGACCCAAGAATTGATATGTGGTTTCGAATTTTGGATCTTGCTGATAAAGTTGGGGCCACTCTGATGCTTCATGTCCACAGGACTGGAACACATTGGTGAGTGCAGCCACAGGAGGCCGACTGAGGCAGTCAATGACACGATTGGAGATACCTGTCTTATACTTGATGTTGAAATGGAACTGCTACAGGTAGGTGGACCACTTCTGATGGCAGTCGTTCAGCAATTTCCCCTGTGTCTTTATTAACTACAGAGGCTTGTGATCAATGTGTATGATCGTCTCTTTCTCCAAATTGTAATGTTTCCATTGACGACAGTCTTATATAATGGAATACATTTCCTTGTCATAGGTGGGGTATTTCCAGATAGTATCAGAGAGTGTCTCACTATGGTATGCCATAGGATGACCATGTTGAGTGAGGACTGCGCCCATAGCATAGTCTGATGCATCAGTCTCAATATTGAATGGGTGTTGCAAATCAAGCAACGAGAGTACTGGAGATGAGCACAAGCGATGTTTCATATCATTGAATGCTCATTGTTGCTTCTTCCCCCATACGAACTTGGCCCTGCCACTGCCCTTGGTCACCTGGATGAGGGCCCATGCAATATGGGAGAATCCCAACATGAACTGTCGGTAGAAATTGGATAGTCCCAAGAAGCTCGGTCAGTGTGGTCGGGGTTGGCCAGTCATGGATGACTTGGATATTAGTTGGATCAACATGTACCCCATGCTCATCAACAATGTAGCCCAGTTATTAGACTATGGTCATGCCAAAAGAGCATGTTTCCAAGTTGGCATAAATCTTGTGCTGTTGCAGAGTGCTCAAAACCTGCTGGATATGTCACTCCTCCCATGTTATGTTGAAGATGAGGATGTCATCCAAATATACTACCACAAAGGAGTTGGTGAAGGGTCTCAATACATCATCCATCAACCTCATGAAAGTGGTTGGTTCATTTGTTAAGACAAAGGGTATGACCATCCATTCGTAGATACCTTCTTTAGACTTGAAGGTTGTCTTCCAGACATCATTTGGTTCGAAGGGAACCTAGTGGTAGCCAGACTTCAAGTCAATCTTGCTGAATAACTTTTCCCCCTTGAGTTGGTCAAGAAGGTCATCAATCCTAGGAATGGGGTAGCAGTTCCTGACTGTGATTTTTTTTAAGGCTCTGTAATCAATGCAGAGTCACCAAGTCTCGTCCTTATTCTGCACCAGTACAATCGGGCTTCTGCAAGGGGAGGATTTGGGTCTGATGTGCCCCTTTTGAAGAAGCTCTTGGATCTAACGCTTGATTTCGTCATTCTCCATCAGCGAGCACCAATAGACTAGACCATTAGGTAGAGGCACGTCGAGGGTTAGATCAATGGGATGCTTGACTTGGCAATGTGTCAGTACCTTTGTAGGTGAGGCAAAGATGTCTCTGTATTCTTCCACAATTCTATCCACTTGCTTCTGCTGCAAAGAGAGGTGTTGTGTAGAGGCCACGGATGTGGCAACGACCTTCTACTTACTATGAGCATGGATCACAAAGAAGACGAACTTCCCGATTTGTGAAATGACCTTACTGCATTTCTTAGTAGAGATTAAATAAATAACAGTAAGTGGTGCCACCTCTAGGATCCTGTACAATTGTCTACCCAAAGTAATAATAACATTGCAGGGTCTAGACTCATACACAACATGATGCTTCCACAAATATGGTTTTCCTAAAATAACATCACAAACTTCAAGGGGAGATATATCACACAGTACTTCATGTTTGACAGGATTGATGTCTTAGGGCAGAAGATATTGTTGGCTGATGAAAAGATCTCTTCCTTGCCGAAGCCAATCAATGGTGTAGGGATGTGAGTGCGGTTTCGTTGGTAGCTCTAGCCACTTGACAACCTCTGCTGAAATTAGGTTCTTTTGACTACTATTGTCGACAATGAAATGAATCAGAGCCCCCTTGACCCACATCTGAGAGTGAAACAGGTGTTCCCCTTCCTCTGGTTCTTCTGGTTTGCTTGGCCAGACTTTGGTGGTAGTGACCATGGCACTAGGTTCAGCATCGATAATCTGCTTTGACAAGGAATTAGAATCGGCCTCTGACTCGAAAGCCTTCAGCTTGGCCACGAGGGACTTTGTTGAGTCTCCATTTTGACACTTCTAATGCCCTATATTACCTTCTATCTGAGTCTATTTTACCTATGCCATGTGTATCTAATTGACTATTTCATCCATATATACACTCGATGAGCTTGTTCACGTGCATAAGAAGTAACTTATGATTAAAGCATGATTTGTTTAGTTTTATTGGGTTAATTCGATTAAATGTTTGATTATGTATGAACCTAATCACTTTGACCCTTAAGAAGCATGATATGGTACCCATGCTATTATGGTACCAAGGCTCCACCTATTCCGGTACCACCCTCTGCTAATCCAGTACTAGAAATAATTCAAAATTTTAGAAAGCTTCTAGAGGAAAATCGGGCACATGGGTTTTTTCAAGAACGATGTTTTCATGAGGACACATGGGTCTGAATTTTCCCATATAGAACATGTGGGCCTCCAGCTCAGGGGGAATGATTCTTCCAAAATTATCAAAAAAACTCAAACTGCCAACTTGTGCCTTGATTTCCGTGCATATGGTATCAGATCTAGAAATTCTAAAACATTGGTTTTGTCTAGAATATGATAAATTGAGCTTAATGTAGGCCGTTTTTCAAAATTAGAATTGGTTTGGGAGATATGGGTGGGGGACTAACTCGAATGTACCCAAATTGTTAAAAAACAGATTTTTGGGATTTATCCTAAAATTGTAAAATTTGTTTTCTTAGTTTTTGGATTTAGTTTCATCCATTCCTCCATGGATTTTATGTATAAATAAGACCTCATAGGTCTGAGTAGAAAATAATTATCATAATGTAAGAATGGTTCTTAAAGGAGAATTGTTATGATGTAGAATGGATTCATGAAAAGACTCTTTTTGTAAATATACTTGTTGGAGATTAATGCAAGATTGAATTCAATGATTTTGTCTCTCTTAGAAGCTAACATCTGGTGATCTAAAATCTTCCATGTTGGCATCAGCAAGGGCCACCGATCCATCTTGGTAAGCTTATTGTAAATTGTTAGTGTAGATTTTCATTTCATGTATTTGTTATTTTGATTTTATGATAATTTGTTTGATTTCACTATTCGAATTTGTTGCAAAGTGTGGTACTGCAGGAACAGTTGGATCTTCATATTTCACCATACATGAGATTTAATGGAGCATCCCACTTGTTAGTTTAGTTTCTCCAGGAGATAGATCTTAAGTTCATCTTTTCATTTCATGAGCCTCTAATGAACAGATTCGTCACCTAAGCAAGAACCTTTTGATTCACTGTTTGCTTGAGAAGTTTTGTTATCATTTTTCCCTTTGAAGTTTGGAGTTGTAATGTTGAAGTGTGCCTAGATTTGATTGCTAGTGTTGTTAAGAGTAGTAGCTACAGATAACTAATTCAAAGTCCATCTTTCCACTTCATGAGATTGTAAATGGGAAAGGCATTATCTGTGCAAAATCTTTTGAGTGCATGATTGCATGTTTTGCTTTCTAATTTATGAATTGTATAAAGAGTGTTATCTTTGAAAATATAGTTTTTTGTTATTGTTGGTTTTCTTATCTAGGCTATACTAAACAGACATAGGAACCTATATGTTATTGGCACATATAGTGCATCAACTCTACTGATTATGAATCCCAGTTGATAATTTATGTTTGGTAATATATTATGCAAATAATTGCACCAACATTTTGGCGTCGTTGTCGGGGAGTTGTAAATGGTAATAGGTAGTATTTGAATTAGATTGTTTTAATGGTTCTAGATTGGTTTTATGGATGACCTAAGGGCGGAGAGAAGACGGTAAGACGTGTGGGAAGAGCCCACAGATCAACTTTGGTGGGGTTGCTCCAAAGTTAGGTTGTCCTCTCTTCTTTTGATGCAATTATGTTTTTGTTTATGCAAATTTAGTTTTATTCATGATGAGCTAACTTGTGCAAATAGATAACCCGGTGACAGCAGGGTCCCAATAATGCGAGTTCAAGTTTGGTGTGTTTTATTTTTGCAAATAGTTTTAATTTCTTAGTTTTAATATTCAAACCTTTGATGATAAATCATTTTTTGGGGGGTGTTGTAAGAACCCCCAAGTACTAATCTGTGTTGTGAAACAGGTATCATCAACTAGCTAGAGTAATTCAAGGATGATCAAGAGCTTGAAGAATGTTCCGCCAAGAAATTTCTTTCATTCTGGCAGCAGCTTGAATATTCACCTCTCAGGAAGAGCATATCTTCACAGCAGTCAAGAATCTAGTTGTCTCTCCACATGAAGAGTTAGAAGTCTCGTCGGATTCCTCTTGTCAATTTGTTGAAGGGAATAAAGAATCATGGATAGAATTCAATGGAGAGAAACTAGTGGAACCTGAGATTGAGGAATCCTTAGCATGCCTCTCAGCAGATCCTAAATGTACTCCAAAGACCAATCATCTTGAAGAGGATAATCTGCATTGCATGGTAGAGGGGGACATTCGGTGTGACGTAAACAAAGAAGAGAAACAAGAATATGGTTATCCTATTGAAATATGGTTTCAATTAGTTATTAGGTCACACCACTCTTTTATTTATTGCTTGATCACATCATCAAAGTAGTTGGTCCTTCATACTCCGGTATGCATTAAATATTATCTTTTAAACCTGAGTATGGATATATTTCTAACTCTGTTATGCACATGGCTTCACTGGAAGTATTCCTATACTTGAAGGACATTTTCTTTTGTTCAATTAGAGTAGGATAGATAAATAAATAAATAAATGTTGCACATAAGTACAATGCAACCTATCTTTCATATTTTTCATAGATGGGAATGTCAAAAGCTAATAAAGAAATGGGTTTAAGATTTTTTGTACCTATAGTAGTTTTCTTTCTAAAAGTTATGATAATTTTGTTTGGAATTTTATGAGAACGGAATATCTTCATCCTCCAAATGCACACATGATACTAGAAGGGTTTCAAAAGTGGAGAAGATATCCTTGTCAATGGAAGATAACACTTAAGGTAGTGCTTCGTGACCTATTTCTTCAAAATTCTTTTTTTTCCTTAAGCTGTTAAAAATGATGCATTCATGCTTTATCATTACCTATCTATTTTAAGACCACTATTTCACAAGGATGATCAATTCAATGATATTTTTAATAGAAGTTGAAACTAAATGCTAATTCCAAGCCATTTTATTCATAGCTAATAATTCAACTTTTGACATTTTCCCTAAATTTTTTGTTTGTAAGCATGAATAAAAATCCAATTTTAATTAGTTTTATTGGTTTGTTTTTAGCAGGTGTTCACAACTCTCTGAGCAGCCCTTTTTAACATCTCACATTGTTTGCATGAGGCCATGCAAAACCTTAGGCATGGGGGAGTGGTTGTTGAAACCTTCATATTCTTTTACAACTTCCATCGGCAAGACCAAATCAACATGTCCAGTGCTAGGATTTGATAGTCATTTCCAAAATTTTGGTACCAAAGGAGGAGGTTTGTGCTATTCTGGTACTGAACCACAACTTTGTGTTATTCTGGTAATGAAGCACAACCCTGTGTCCATCCGGTACTCGGGTGATCCGGTACTGGTAATAAGGTGCTAGTAGCTCTAATCATATATTCAAGTTTTGTTGCTCGATTTAAGTACTAGGACATATAATTCAACATTTTTCATTTTACTAAAGGAATTAGACTAATTTTGCAGTAAACATATGGTTACTCTCAATTATTGCACGCTCCCTACCATGAACTTTTGCAAGCCCTCATAAACATGTCCTCGTATATTATCATTGAATTCCTTTATGAAGTGGTTGTCGCCATGAATGAGCAAAAATCATCCATCATGTCACTTTGTTCCAATACTATCTGTTCTGATACTGCAGAAACCTACTCCATTACAAATCTGGTACTAATACCAAAGTGATATGATCTTTGTCATGTGCTTAACATTATTTTCACTTTAGATAATTGGAGGTATGGGATAATCTCTTCATGTTCTTTCTATCAAGGATCATTGAAGTCTTGTGTTGAATTATTTTTACTCTCATGCACATCTTCCTCCTACATTTATACACTCAACCTTGAATGAATCATCCTTGCTCTCCTTTAAGAAGATATTTTCACATTTAGCTATATATGATAATGGGTGCACTTGTCCTA
>ML779556.1:821213-845207 GCA_009831015.1 Picea engelmannii
TTACTCTCATGCACATCTTCCTCCTACATTTATACACTCAACCTTGAATGAATCATCCTTGCTCTCCTTTAAGAAGATATTTTCACATTTAGCTATATATGATAATGGGTGCACTTGTCCTATTACCTCATTATTTTGAAGAACTGATTGCTCATCGAAATATCCATTGAAAAGTGGTGACACCATCATGTATAATACTAACCTAGTTGATTCAACAAGTTTTTATCCAAGTTTATCTTTACAAGTTTCTCTTGAGAGGTATTGATGAAAACCTCATGTGGTGGACCGCCCTTGCAAAACCGCAATGAAATTTCATGAGAACCCTAATAGGATTAACTAGAGGGACCTCTTAGTCATTATCTGAGATGTTTCATTATACATTGAATAGCTTATATTTAAGTTGAATGTGGATGATGTCACCCTTGGGATAATTGCAAACAATTAATTATGTGCCTATTAAATCTAAAACACTCTCGTACCACCTACCTTCCTTATCCTCTAAAACTGTCAATGAACAATGTACATTATTCTAAATCTTTTGAGTAATATAATAAGAGGGAAGTATGAGGAAGTACAAGTAAACTCGCTAGGGTACTGAACAAGCCTGCTAGCAGCGGGGCCATTCTTGTATGGTACTAAGGTAAACCCGTCGAGGTACTAAACAGGCCTGCTGGCAACGGGGCTATGCCGGGTAAAGGGAGTTGAAAAACATAAAGTGACACACTTAAAACTGAACAAAAACCCTTGGGTCTCATTATGAAGAAATCACTATCAAATCAAGGCTAGGAGATGACCTTTATATCTCTCGGATGATGTTCTTAAGAACTTTCAAGTATCCACTTTAGAGTTCTATCTTTAAAAAAATAGGTTTGCATGAGAAGTGGGACCCTCAGTATGTGTAATTCACCTTACCTAAACAAGAAGAGCTTCATCTCTAAAAACTTGGATCTGAAATGAGTTAATCATCTTGGGATGTATTCTTGTATGTGTTCCTCTCTTCAAATGATATCTAAACTATGCTTATATCACTTTTGTTTGAAAGGTAATCTAGCCAGGGGGGCCTATTAGTCAAATTCATTATGAAAACTCTTGGACACTATCCTATAATCGTATTAGAGTCACATCTAGCCCTTTCTCCTAACTTTGATTGAAAACAGATTGGATAAGACTTAACTTCAGGGAATGCTTGATTGAGTAAGGAGTATCATCAATTGTGAAGTTTCGAAGATCATTGTTGCATGAGGACATGCAATGACTTAAGCATGGGGGAATGTTGAGTCTCAATTTTGACACTTATAATGCCCTATACTACCCTCTATCTGAGCCTATTATACCTATGCCATGTGTATCTAATTGACTGTTTCCTCCATAAATACACTCGATGACCTTGTTCATGTGCATAAGAGGTAACTTATGATTAAAGCATGATTTGTTTAGTTTTATTGAGTTAATTCGATTAAATGATTGATTATGTATGATCCTAATCACTTTGAATCTTAATAATCATGATTTGGTACCCAGTCTATTCCGGTACCAAGGGTCCACCTATTCCGGTACCAGCCTGTGCTAATCCGGTACTAGAAATAATTTGAAATTTTGGAAAGCTTATAGAGAACAATCGGGCACATGGGTTTTGTCCAGAACGATGTTTTCATGAGGAAATGTGAATCATAATTCACTCATATCACACGTGTGGACCTCCAGCTCAGGGGGAATGATTCTTCCAAAATTATTAAAAAAACTCAAACTGCCAACTTGTGCCTCGATTTTCGTGCCTATGGTATCAGACATAGAAATTTTAAAACATGGGTTTTGTCCAGAATATGATAAATTTAGTAAATTGCATTTCGTTTTTCAAAATTAGAATTGATTTGGGAGATATGGGTGGAGGACTAACTCGAATCTGCCCAAATTGTTAAAAAACACAGATTTTTGGGATTTATCCTAAAATTGTAAAAATTGTTTTCTCAGTTTGGGGATTCAGTTTCATCCATTCCTCCATGGATTTTATGTATAAATAAGACCTCATAGGTCTGAGTAGAGAGTAATTATCATGATGTAAGAATGGTTCTTAAAGGAGAATTGTTATGATGTAGAATGGATTCATGAAAAGACTCTTTTTGTAAACCTACTTGTTGGAGATTAATGCAAGATTGAATTCAGTGATTTTGTCTCTCTTAGAAGTTAACATCTGGTGATCTAAAAGCTTCCATGTTGGCATCGGCAAGGGCCATCGATTCAGCTTGGTAAGCTTAATGTAAATTGTTAGTGTAGATTTTCATTTCATGTATTTGTTATTTTGATTTCATGATATTTTGTTTGATTTCACTATTTGAATTTGTTGCAAAGTGTGGTAATGCAGGAACAATTGGATATTCATATTTCACCATACATGAGCTTTAATGGAGCATCCCACTTGTTAGTTTAGTTTCTCCAGGAGATAGATCTTAAGTTCATCTTTTCATTTCATGAGCCTCTAATGAACAAATTTGTCACCTAAGAAAGAACCTTTTGATTCACTGTTTGCTTGAGAAGTTTTGTTATCATTTTTCCCTTCTAAGTTTGGAGTTGTATTGTTGAAGTATGCCTAGATTTGATTTCTAGTTGTTGTTAAGAGTAGTAGCTACATATAACTAATTCAAAGTCCATCTTTCCACTTCATGAGCTTGTCAATGGGCAAGGCATTATCTGTGCAAAATCTTTTCACTGTATGATTGCAAGGTTTGCTTTCTAATTTCTGAATTGTATGAAGAGTGTTATCTTTGAAAACGGAGTTTTTTGTTATTTTTGGTTTTCTTATCTAAGCTATACTAAACAGACATAGGAACCTATCTGTTATCGGGACATATAGTGCATCAACTCTACCGATTACGAATCTCGGTTCATAATTTATGTTTGGTAATATATTATGCAAATAATTGCACCAACATCTTCATCCTACATTTATACACTCAACCTTGAATGAATCATCATTGCTCTCCTTTAAAAAGATATTTTCACATTTAGCTGTATATGATAATGGGTGCACTTGTCCTATTACCTCATTATTTTGAAGAAGTGACTGATCATCGAAATATCCATTGAAAAGTGGTAACACCATTTTGTATAATACTAACCTAGTTGATTCAACAAGTTTTTATCCAAGTTTATCTTTACAAGTTTCTCTTGAGAGGTATTGATGAAAACCTCATGTGGTGGACCACCCTTGAAAAACCGCAATAAACTTTCATGAGAACCCTAATAGGATTAACTAGAGGGACCTCTTAGTCATTATCTGAGATGTTCCATTATACATTGAATAGCTGAGATTTAAGTTGAATGTGGATGGTGTCACCCTTGGGATAATTGAAAACAATTAGTCAAAGTCATTATGAAAACTCTTGGCCACTATCCTATAATCATATTAGAGCCACATCCATCCCTTTCTCCTGACTATGATCCACAACAGATTGGATAAGACTTAACATCAAATCACTAACAGATCTAATCCATTACTCATGACTCCACTTTGTCACCATAACTACTTTTCCATGAGTAATAATGTGAAGCATAAGCCAAGAAATTTATATTGTTTAAATAGGAACTTAAGAGCTGAAGAACGATGAAACTTCAGGGAATGCTTGATCGAGTGAAGAGTATCATCAATTGTGAAATTTTGAAGATCATTGTTGCATGAGGACATGCAATGACTTAAGAATGGGGGAATGTTGAGTCTCCATTTTGAAACTTATAATGCCCTATATTACCTTCTATCTGAGACTATTTTACCTATGCCATGTGTATCTAATTGATTGTTTCCTCCATAAATACACTCGATGACCTTGTTCACGTGCATAAGAAGTAACTTATGATTAAAGCATGATTTGTTTTGTTTTATTGAGTTAATTCGATTAAATGTTTGATTATGTATGAACCTAATCACTTTCACTCTTAAGAAGCATGATCTGGTACCCAGTCTAGGCTCCACCTATTCTAGTACCAGCGTGTGCTAATCCGGTACTAGAAATAATTCAAAATTTTGGAAAGCTTCTAGAGGAAAATTGGGCACATGGGTTTTGTCCAGAATGATGTTTTCATGAGGAAAAATGAGTCATAATTCACCCATATTGCACGTGTGGACCTCTAGATCAGGGGGAATTATTCTGCCAAAATTATCAAAAAAACTCAAACTGCCAACTTGCGTCTCGATTTCTGTGCATATGGTATCAAATCTAGAAATTATAAAACATGGGTTTTGTCCAGAATATGCTAAATTGAGAACCATTGAGGCCGTTTTTCAAAATTAGAAATGGTTTGGGAGATATGGGTGGGGTACTAACTCGAATCTGCCCAAATTGTTAAAAAACACGGATTTTTGAGATTTATCCTAAAATTGTAAAATTTGTTTTCTTAGTTTGGGGATTCGGTTTCATCCATTCCTCCATGGATTTTATGTATAAATAAGACCTCATAGGTCTGATTAGAAAGAAATTATCATGATGTAAGAATGGTTCTTAAAGGAGAATTGTTATGATGTAGAATGGATTCATGAAAAGAATCTTTTTGTAAACCTACTTGTTGGAGATTAATGCAAGATTGAATTCAGTGATTTTGTCTCTCTTAGAAGCTAACATATGGTGATCTAAAAGATTCCATGTTGGCATCGACAAGGGCCACCAATCCATCTTGGTAAGCTTATTGTAAATTGTTAGTGTAGATTTTCATTTCATGTATTTGTTATTTTGATTTTATGATATTATGTTTGATTTCAGTATTCGAATTTGTTGCAAAGTGTGGTAATGCAGGAATAGTTGGATCTCCATATTTCACCATACATGAGATTTAATGGATCATCCCACTTGTTAGTTTAGTTTCTCTAGGAGATAGATCTTAAGTTCATCTTTTCATTTCATGAGCCTCTAATGAACAGATTCATCACCTAAGCAAGAACCTTTTGATTCACTGTTTGCTTGAGAAGTTTTGTTATCATTTTTCCCTTCTAAGTTTGGAGTTGTATTGTTGAAGTGTGCCTACATTTGATTGCTAGTTGTTGTTAAGAGTAGTAGCTACATATAACTAATTCAAAGTCCATCTTTCCACTTCATGAGCTTGTAAATGGGCAAGGCATTATCTATGCAAAATCTTTTGAATGCATGATTGCAAGTTTTGCTTTATAATTTATGAATTGTATAAAGAGTGTTATCTTTGAAAACATAGTGTTTTGTTATTGTTGGTTTTCTTATCTAAGCTATACTAAACAGACATAGGAACCTATCTATTATTAGCACATATAGTGCATCAACTTTACTGATTACGAATCCCAGTTGATAATTTATGTTTGGTAATATATTATGAAAATAATTGCACCAACAAACTTCTTGGAGCGGCATTCAATGGTGTTGTGCCAAGGAATTTTATGGTACTCACTCCATTTTCTTGTGTCCTTCTTTGTCTTCTCGTTGCCCTTCTTTTGTTGTGGCTTGGACGGATTGTTCCAAGGGTGGCCATCTCAACTTGGTCCCTTTCTGTGTGGTTTGGGGTTGACTTTTCCCTACTTCGACTGTGAGGGGTTTGTAGATCCAAACTCTCGTAGTTTCTACTTGAATTTATGCTCGATATTGACAATGTATCTATAAGTCGTGCCCAATGAGGTGATGTCCAGGAACTCCATTCTGTTTGAATATATCTATGGAAACAACTGCGGTATTTGAGCACCAGATGATGCTCAAAATATTTGATACCCAATTTAGTGCACAGGGTATGGAAAATATTGGTGGAGTTTGGTATTGTCTAGTCCCTTTCTTGATGTAGGGTGGTCCATCTAGTGTACTGGTCCTCGTAGCTTCCAACAAGGTAGTATTGTTCTTTAATGGCGTCTCGGAAGGAATCCCATGTAGGGGCCACCACAAAAATTGTAGATTCCTCCACGGCCCTTTACTCAGAGTAAGTATCCTACCAGTCTTTCACATGGGGAACGACCTTGAGGAGTGCAAAAGTGATCTTTTCCCTATCTGAAAAATTGTGGACTAAAAAATATCCTTCGAGCAGATTCAACCATTTATCTACAACATTTGCATCTATCAGTCCTTCAAATAATGGAATATCAAAATTTAGTTGTACCTTGAAGGGGGTTGCATGGTCTCTTGATGAATATGCTTCTCCCGTGGGAAACCAACGAAGGATCTGCGTGAAGTTGTCCATCATTTCGTTCCTTTATTGCGTGAGGAATTCCTTGAGCAACATTTTAATAGGATCTCCTGCTCCATAATATTTCTTTCTGTCTCCCATGGGTTGTTGTCGGGCTCGGCACGACCGATCTGGTAATGGCTTGATTGGTTCGAGTCCCAACTTCTTGTACCTAGACCTTATGGGGGACATACACGAACAAAAATAAATGAAGATCAAACCGCTTTGATACCACTGATCTAGATTTAGGAGTGTAATGAACTGATTAGTAGGATGAATACAATAAGCACATAAATGGGAAGAATAACACAAATATCCAGTGAATAATATCTTTTATTAATAATGAAATAGGTTGAAACTATAAAACTGTAGAACTGAAACTTGCTTGAATGGTGGTAGATATCTCTAAGAAGAGATGTGGATGCTACGTGCATCCTTATGAGAAGAATGGATTACAATGAGGATCCATAGGCCCTTTTAATATTACTCATGAATTCCAAAATCCTAGACATCCAAAAACCTAACCTTAGAAGGTGAAACGCCAAAAGTCATGTGGGCCCTATGGGTAATTTGGTACCTCAACTTCTTAGGGTCATAATTTTTTCATACGACCTTCATTTTAGGTGTGTGATAGCCCATTGGAAAGGTGTTTCAAGGAACTACACATTCCTCCATTAGACTCTAACTTTGTCTACATTGTGACTATGGAGAGACAAAAAAACAACATTTAGGGCCCCAAAACAGCCCTGAAAGTACAACAAGATGTGTTGACATAAAAACATACAAAATAAGCCAGTTGGATTAGGAGAGAGGCCAACTGTTTCCACCTGGAGAATGTGTGAGGCTTCAGACAACCCTAGAAGTGTATAACTCACAATTATAAAGTAGTACAGAAATATGTGTTGAACAAATACAGACATGAGGAGCCAGTTGGAATAGGTGGGTGGCCATCCACCTAGATCATTCGAGGTGACATACAATTATAACACTATAAATGTAATAATTCAATATCTAGGGATTAATAAGGGATTTTACAAATAAAATGGGTCTTTTTATAGGTCTTAACATGTCCCTCCCTTTCAAACAGGTGGTGTTCTCAACACTTGACTAATTGTGGGTGTGTATGCATGAATAACTCATCTTCTCGTGTTTCCTCTTCCATTGGTAGGTTATTACATTTGACAAGGTACTATGTAGTTGCTCGATTTGTTAGCTCCTTAATCCTTGTTTCAAGGATTGTTTCTAGTTCTAGTATGATTTTCCTTTCTTCATTAATCTCTAGTAAAATAGTTTGGACTGGGATCTTGTTGCTTATTACCTTCTTTAAGAAAGAAACATGGAAGATTGGATGTACAGGTGAAGATGGAGGTAACCAACTTGTAAGCCATAATTCCAATCCTTTGCAAAACCTTAAAGGGGCCATAATATTTGGGTGCTCATTTATTGTCCTTCTTTTGTTTCTTGAGGGACATCTTTTTATATGATTGTAGCCTTAAACATACCAAATCCCCCACTTCAAATTCCCTTTCACAGTGACGTTGATATGCTTGTTGTTTCATCCTATTTTGTGCCATAACCAAATTGTCCTTCAATAGTTTTAGAACCTCTTGTTGGTTCCTTGTGTGGTCCTCCACCGTAATTAACTCCACTATTAGAGTTAAATCCACTTGAAAATTGATTATTATCGGCAGGTTGTTGAACCTGAATACTACTTTTATTTTCATGAGTTCCTTGCATTTTGATATCTCCTTTAGGGAGTCTCTAATCTATAGCATGAAAGATCATGGAAGATGTTGAGACCTAAGTTTTCACCCCTTTCCCTCATGCCTCTTTTACCTATGCCTTCATCAAAATTATTCCTCTTCTGGTTTGTTAAGTCATTTCCCATTAATAAATGACTTGGTTTTTCATCATTATCTTTCTTTATTGAATCTTTGCGTAAATTTTTTTTGTTTTCTTGAAGGATAATTGCATGTCATGATTTGGTTTGAAATACTTATCATCATGTTTTCCATTTATTGAGTGTAAAACAAGTCCACCAAGTCTTTTGTGTGTGCAAGAGACATCCAATACCACCAAGTCCTTTGTATGTGCAATAAGCTTCCACAGGGAACACCTGTGAACAGAACGTAACAATTCAGAGCAGTCATTTTCGGGCCTCGATTGTGAAAATAGACAGGTTAAATTTCAATGGTGGAGATCCAACGGGTCGATCAGATCAACGGCTCTTGTACATTCAGGATTCCATAACTCGCATGAGGTTTAATCGCAAGAGTTACACATAATCCACTCCACGACTTCGTCGTTGAAATGTTTGAGCTCATCTTTGTCAAAAAATCTCGAATGTCAAACCGTCGGATCGCTTCGGTGATTAGCCATCTGGGAGATTTCCACACTTAGCACTCAAAAACTCCTGAATGTCAAAACAGTGGAGCCATGTGGCATTCATCAATGGTGAAACATGGAATTCATTTCAGACACCTTTGGTTACGCCATCTACCCATTTCTGGGTGACACATGTCACTCTCTTCATGCAAACACATCAGCGACATTGACATCAAGGACACGTCAGATATGAAGGGTCAAAGTGTCAATCAGTGACAGTGATGTCATGGACACATCATATCTAAAGAGCCGAAGTGTCGATCAGTGAAAATGATTTCATGGACACGTCATATCCAAAGAGTGGAAGTGTCAATCAGCCAAGGATTTGAAGTGTCGAACTCCCGAAGTGCCACATCACTCTGCTAGTCTGGTCCTCTGGGAGTTATACATACTTTGTGTTTGAAATACCTCAAACCTCGAAGAGACGGAGACACGTAGTGCTCATCTATGCTGACACGTAGCATTCATCTGTGGTGACATGTGGCATCCATCGGTCGCTGACACATGGCACTCATTTTGATCATTTTAAGCACGGTATTTGCCCCATTCCAGGTGACACATGTCACCCTTCTTTTCATGATACATCATCGGTCTTTATGTCACAACGACCATGTCATTCTAGGGAAATTTCCTTCGAGATGTTTTGATTGAGAGTTAACACAATTTCCAAAAGTGTCGAAGTCGTGAAGTGCCTCAGTTCCTTTCACGCATGTCCTTCCTCAAAGATGACATGTGGCACATGCCACCTGGAAATTGGTCCTGATGATGACATGTGGCATTCATTTCAGTCATTTTTGGTACAACTTCTACTCCATTCCAGGTGACACATGTCATCCTTCTTTATGTGACACATAAAAAATTCACATCACACTGCCACATCATCTCTGGGAGATTTCTATCAAGAGAAGGTGTAGCCTCCCAAAGTTCCAAACGTCGAACTCTCGAAGTATTTAATGGTAAATAGGTCTTAATCTCGGATCAATTAGAAATAATCATGAATTAATGACTCCAAGAGATTGTCACTTCCGAAGATTCCAACCCAGAGCGAACGCAAATCGCCGAAGTGCCGAAGTGACGAAGAGTCAGAGATGAGTGGAACTCTTCTATCATGACACGTGGCATTCCCCTAGCACCAAAACGTGGCATCCATTAGTTGAGACACGTGGCATTCATCAGTTGAGAGACATGGCACTTATTTTAAGCACATTTGGCGCTATCATCTGTACTATTTCAAGTGACACATGTCACCCTCCTTTCCGAGACATGTTAGTGATGTGACATCAAGTTGCCATGTCAGATTCGGGGGATCATCCTCTAGTAGATCTCCAAGCACAACATTCAAAAAGAAAAAATGTCAAATCCTGAAGAGTCAGAGTCTTG
Organism: Picea engelmannii; assembly: GCA_009831015.1. Lineage (NCBI taxonomy): Eukaryota > Viridiplantae > Streptophyta > Pinopsida > Pinales > Pinaceae > Picea > Picea engelmannii. The sequence goes on from ML779556.1 coordinate 831,144, forward strand.
AAGTCCTTAAATGATGAAAGTTAAAAAAATTAATTATGTTGTAATTATTTATAATTACAACACAATTATTGTAACTATTTATATAAAAAAATTAATGTGTTGTAATTATTTATAATTTATAATATTTTATTTTTTTAGTAAAAAGTTAAAAGAAAGTTGTTCAAAGGGGTTTGACCTAATGGTGGAAAGTAAGGAGTTTTTCACCATTCGACAAGGTTCAATTCTCTTGAGGGCCTTCCCTAGAGCCATCGAGTCACCTTGAGGTAGTGGTCAAATATATGGTTTCACCCAAAGAGATTATATATTAAATGGTCATAAGTGGATCAAATCCCACCCCCATGTCATTCAAATTAATGGGGTGGTAGGTGTGCATGAGGAGTTATTTATAACCCTAGAGGGACAATAGTATATACCTATGCATGGAATCTCTTCTAATAATGTGGTTGAAGCTTATGCACTATTGCAAGGGTTAAATTTAGCCAAAAATATCAATGTTTCAAGCCTTACAGTGGTAGGGGATTGCAAAATAATTATTAAGTATTTTCTCTCTAACTCGTCTTTGCTTGATTACCGGTTGGCGTGAATATTTGAGAGAATCATTCACACTGAAGAATCATTTGAAAAGGTTAATTGTTTTCACATATTGCGTGAAAACAATATAGGTGCAAATCGCCAAGCAAGCATAGCTACTAGGAAAAAAATCAAGGTTATAATTATCAATGATAAGGAATATACACAACCAATCACTTGATTAAGTAATGAAAATCCAATGTATCATCCCATTAATTTGGAACATGGAGAGATACATGCCACAAAGCAAGGATTTATGTGATGAGACTCCTCCACTTCTGTCTCATGTTTTTATCTTATTCCATGAAGTTTAATGAATGCACTACCCTGTTGTGACATAATCAAGGTAGGAATATGGTTTGGTTGTTTGTTTATGAGTCTTAATGTTGGAGGTTCAAGCTCGTTTGGAATCTTGAAGGCTATGAACACTTCTTAGAGCACCACTTTCTCCATCCTCAGTTGACTATGGCATCCCCATTGAAATAATTTTGGTGGCACTCACTCGATCCCCCTAGTTTGAAGAACAACGGTTCCTCCTCTAAGATCATGCATAAAAGCATAGTCATAATAGAGGTAACTTCTATGTTGAAAGTGAATTCTAGCAGGGTTTCTGGTTCTTTAGCGTTGTAGGTTATGATAGGATTTGACCTGCGGTGCTTTAGTCATCATCAAGTTAGTCCCAATGTTGATTTGGTTCTTTTTAGACTAAATCTGAACCATGAGTCAAATTTCTCTAATTTCAGGGGATTCTTCTCTATAATTCGTGGTTAAGCCATCAAAGACCGGTTCATGGATTACAAGGAGCTCAGGGAGACCAAAAAATCCTTGCAGAGACATGAGGACTCCATTAAGGAACATGACAACACTCTCCAATCACTCTCTGATCAAATTTCATCCCAAGATAATAGCTCCAATCTCAAGGTGGAGACCATTATGGGTATATTTTTACAACAAAAAAAACACATTACTGCTTTGAAGATTGCAATTCATGAATTGTGCCACCTCTTGAGTCCTAGTTCATTCTTCCGCTGAGAAACATGTTGAATCCCACTCTATGGCTCATTCGATAAACCCACCCCCTAACCAGTGAAAGAAGGAAATTGAAGTCCATAGTCATTTGTCTTAGGTGGAAGAACAAGTAATTATTTTGTTGGAAACATAAGACATGGATGTAGTAGTTGGAGGAAAGGAGGCAACAACTAGTTGAATCACCCTCTTACTCTTATTTAGATATGTTTTTTTAAGTTTATAGGACTTTAGGTATATTTTGTTGAGTATATACTTCTAGATACTATAGAATAATGTTGTTTTGGAAGGTGTCATTGTTATAGCAAGATTTGCCTCACCCTATGAAATATTGCATAGAGGTCCTTTTTCAATTTCCCTATGTAGACTTGAAGTCCCTTTTTGCAAATTCTAGAGCTAAAAACATGATTTTTTGACATATACGTGCCCTGCCTATATTACAACATCTGTATATGTAGGTTGCACCACTACAGCCCACGTACATCGGGAAATGTGCCCAAAATTAAAAATGGTGTAGGGTTTCCATGTCACATCATGCGATGAATGATCCTTGGCCTTCCATATACTGGAAACGTTCCAACTCGAACCTTCAATTCCACTTGAAGGATATAAATGGACCAAATCTGAGCTATGGAAAAGAGGAGAACAAATTCAACTTTGAGAGCAAAGTTACTCTCGAGAAATTATTCACTTCACATTGAGTCTGCATCCCTTTGTCCTTTAAGTCTGAACACATTGTTCATCCCCCAAGATCTTCCCTTATTGATTCAGAACTTCATTGTTTATCTTATATGATATTGCCTTTGGTGGAGGATTGAAGTGGTGGAGGCCCAACTAGAAGGAACTTGGTTTCTCGGTTCTGAACCGTGCCGACACGGAAGTTCATAACTCATTCACTTTTGTTGATTATATCTTAATAGAAATACTCTTTTCTCGTCCAATTAATATCTCGCAAATATTTGAATTGTTATTCCATGAGCATATTTTTTATGACTGTTGATGGATTATGCTATCAAATGTGCTAACATTATATATTATCACCATATGCTTACATTTCTTGGTTGTTGAGGACTAGTTGCAGGTATATTTCTTTGGGTAAAGTGCTCAACAGTGGACTTCATCGAACGTCTGGACAAGGTAGGCCTATTATCTTGTGTTGCTAGCATATTTTTCTATATAGCATACTTGAAATTAGAGTTGATTTCTGCAGTCATTTCCGTTTGTTGTGGTTTACCTCTAGCCATAGAGATATTTTCCTCGTAACAATCATCAACTAGAAGCCTTAGACAAAGTCAGAATGCTCTTTTTGATATTTCAGGCAAGATGCCATTTTTGATATATCTATGTTGTGAACTTACGTTGTAGATTTTATATTAATACAAATTCCCCATATCTATTTTTTTAAAGGTAAAAGATAGTTTATATTAGAATTTTATTCGTAAGTTAAACATTTTAATATTTTGATTTTTCCCAATTTGTCATCACTAAAATTTAGTTAGGGAATCTTTGTTGACGTCACAATTTTGGATTGTTGAAATAGTTATTTTTAATACAAAAATGGATTTAACACCCTCAAATATCCATGATTGCAACTTGATTTATTGGTATATGCATTCCATCATTCAAAAATTGTTCCTAATATATTTCAAACCAATATTACCAATTTCAAATGCCATTTTGAGCGACCACAAAAGCCCCCTTTTGTAGAATGTTTAGGAAACATATTAATATTTGGCAATACTCAATGTAATTGTATTTAAATTTCAACTAAAGAGCCACCTGGAACTCACAACTGAACTAAAATACATAAATAAAACATTTTGACCTAAAATGTAATTACTAGTGTTTTATTAGAATAAAATTATGTTAGATAGATTAAAATAATTGAAATGCATTCTTTTATAATTATGATGTAAGGTGTTTCCTTCCTATGAAGTTTTTTGACTTGACATGGCTTGATTTTTTAATCCCAACCCCTAGGTATATTGCTTACTAGTTATTTCCTTGACGTAAATCAAATTAGCAGCTCACAAAACAAAATACATTGACTAGAATAACCAACTCAACTAAATAGCAGAAGTGATAATGAAAACCAAAAAATCATACACAATATACAAAGATATTATACCCATCAACTAAGCTTATCATTCCAATAACTTCAAATCTTACAAAGGCTCCCTTACTAGGAAAATGGCATAAAAAGAAATACAAAAAAATATAGACAACACCTCCAAATCCTAGCAAACCCTAGTTTGTTGTATGACCCTGAATTTTCACATTTTTCAAGATGTACACTCCTTTCCTTAAGAAAACCCGTGTATACACACATGTCTCCACTGAAACCCGCATACACGTGCACTCAGAATATACAAAAACCTTTGTACGATGTGACCCTATTGTTGTGATTCCAATTTGCTGGAACTCTTTGTGGTCGCCCCTGATCTCTCTTCTCCCTGACCTGTATTGATCTCTAGATGAAAGTCCTTCTCAACCTATCCAATATATCCTTGAGCAAAAGTCCTTGTTTTCTCTTTGTGTCAAAACATCCATCCTTCCTCCTTTAGCCTAGCATTGCTTTTATAATCTTGAGTTATGACCTAACCCTAATCTCCAAAGTGATTGACAGGTGAGATTAAATCTCACCTCACTTGATATCAATGGATAAGATTTAATTCACTTATGATAATAACTTTAGTATTTCATTAAATAAACTCTACTAATCAATAAAATCACTTTACTTTAATAATTCCTTTAATTAAAGTAAAGTATCAAGGTAGAAGGCCTTGCACGACTTCCACACATCTAGACACTTAGACATATGCAGAAGTACATGTTTGATGCTACAAACATCAACACTTCCTTTTAACAAGGAAGGTATTCTGTACCACTCCAAGTTTGTCCATGAAGAACACACACTTCCCTTTAACCAATGGTTTGGTCAAAATGTTTGCAACCTGCTCATCTATGGAAACATGTTGAAGCTGAACTACTCCCTTCTGGATCCTATCTTGGATGAAAAGTAATCTAATATCAATATGCTTGGATCTGTCATGGAATATTGGATTCTCAAAGAGTTTGATACAACTCTTATTATCAAAGTATATCACTGTGGGATCCGACTCTTGATCAATTAAACCTGTAAGCAATTTGTAAAGACAAATGGATTCACAGTTATCCATACTCACTACCATATACTCCGCCTTTGTTGAATTGTGTGTTATGGAAGTCTCCTTCTTGTTGAACCATGTAATCAATGTTGATCCCAAGTTGAAGCAGCACCCCAAGGTCTTCTTCCTGTCTACTGCACTCCCTACCCAATCTGAGTTTGAATATTCCTACAACCTCACTCCATCTCCTCTAAGATACCTCAACCCTTAATCCACTATATCTCTCAAGTACCTGAGCACATGCTTTGATGTTATCCAATGCACCTGCCTTGACTCGACCATGAACTGACTCAAGGTGTTCATAGAAAAACACATATATCTCTTGATATTGACCAAATACATCAAGGACCCTATCAATTGCATGTATACCCTAATACACACCAACTATGTATTTGAAGTGACAACCTTCTTCATGTTGGTAACCATAGTTGTAGCCATTGGTCTACAGTCCTCCATCTGAAATATCCTCAAGATATCCGCTTTGTACTTCTCTTGACCAAGGAATATCTCTACCGATATCTGTCATACCTCTAACCCCAAGAAATAGTGCATCAAGCCAATGTCATTCATCTTGAAATATATAGCTAAATATGATTTTCACCCTTCTATAATCTCATCTGCACCTGTTCTTGGCACCCAAAGTTTTGGTTTAATCTCATGCACGTGCACATGACTAAAAGTTTTGGTTTTGTGCATGACTAAGCTAATGTGTGGAGAATGACAAGGAGTGTGCTTCAAACCAAGTTTTGATATTGCGTGTCAAGTTCAAGATATGAATTATATGAATTGGTTTGAGTTTTGTCAGTAGCATCATAAATCAAGAAGCTACATGATGAAATCAAGAAAGGAATCGTCGGGAAATATTCTTGAATTATTAAGGCCAGCAACACAAGGGAACATGGAGGTGACAACAGATGACCTACAGAGGTAGTTAAGAGTTCCCCAATTCCAGAAGGATACATGCACTATGAGCAGGTTCCAAAAGTGTGCATGGAAATTGGTCAGTAGAGTGAGTGTAGCAGAGAAGAATGAGACATAACTTCTGAGTAGAGAAAGTTATAAAAGGAAGTAGCGACATAAAAAATAGAGTTAGATGGTGAGAGAGTTAGACACTCACATAGAATATTCATTGAATGTTGTGCATCAAAGCTCACTATGATCTTTTGTCATGTTTTAATGCTTCTGGATATGAGTCTAAGTGCATTATATGTTTGAGGTTTATAAGGATGCACATCGCTTAATATGTTGTAACTCTAGGGAATTATCTAAAGAGGACATGAGACTCTGTTGTTGTTGAATATAATTTGTTTACTATATGTTTGTGTTCAAATGGAATGGAAGGAATAATAATAGCTACAACAATTCTTATTTATCATGTGTCACTCATGTGTAAGTCAGATATGTGTGAATATTTTTTTACTTATTGATTATTAGTAAGTTAATGTTGATGGAGCACATGAATGTCATCCTGAATGGATCCCTGATTATTTATCCCTTCATCCCTATCATAACACTAAATGGTCTTTGTGATCCTCATTGCATATCAGGTGAGACCTTCTTCATCCATGGCTGAATATTGATATGTCGATGCTTTGGGGTTTTTTTTGGTTGACTATGGACGAACCCTAGTTCTAAAATCCCTAGTGTTAAGAAGGACACACGAAAGCGTAAAATGACACCAACAAATGGTTTTGTTGCAATTGTATAAGTTGGGCACATATGACATCCTGCACTAGTGTGCATTAGAACACAAGCAAGACCCAATTATTTATGAAGCACATGAGGCATTGCTAGAGGACACAATGCATGTAAAATTACTGAATGCAAAGTTCTGCATACGGGGCTTTGGTGGCCCTCACTCTTTGCATATGCCAAGGACTATTGTAAACATTGCAAGATATGTCAAAGAATTGGAAAGACTTGACAAAGAGATGAACTTCATTTATTTCATGTGACCGCACTAGACCCATTTGAAAAATGGGAAATAGATTTTGTGGGTCCCGTTAATCCCCCTATGCATCACACTGGAGCCTGATACATTATTACCATGACCGAATATCTAACTATATGGGCTGAAGTCGTGCCATTCAAATATTGTACAATAGAAATGGTGGCGCGCTTCATTTTTTAAAACGTAATCACTAGATTTGAATTTCCAAGGGTGTTGATGAGTGACCAAGGATCACATTTTTTGAACGATACCATTTAACAACTCACTCAATAATTCATGATCCATCACCAAAATACCACTCCCTACCACCCTCAACCTAATGGTATGGTTAAATATTTTAATAAAATTTTAGAGCATGCTTTAACCAAATTTTGTAATGTGCGGCATGATGAATGGGATCAATTGATCAATTGATCAAATGATGAATGGGATTATTGAACAATGTGCAAAAGGATGACAAATCATACACCATTCATATTCGTCTATGGAAAATAAGTAGTCATGCTGCTGGAATTTGTTGTTCCTAGCCTCTGGGTTGCCCTAGCAACCCAAATGACAGATGTCCATCCCCTTCAACAAATATTAGATGAACTCATGGAACTAGAGGAGGAACAAATGCTATAAGAGTTCATAAAGGTGGTTGAAAAGGAAAGACAAAAGGCATGGAACGATCACAACATCTACTAGAAAATCCTCTAGCCTGGATCTTTAGTTTTGTTATATGACAACAAATATTTACAACATCCTGACAAATTACACATGTGTTGGATGGGTCCTTTCCAGCTAGTCTACATTATTGAAGTAGGTGCCTCCAATATGGAAACATTACAAGGATAGTTTCTCAAGGGACTTATTAAAGGAAGCATGTTGAAGGTTTACTACAGTTCGCAGAGGGAAACCATCATTTAGCTCCATATATCAACTTTGAATGTTAGTAGAGAAGGATTAGTGTAGCATGTACAACAGGTAGCATATCTCATAGTCGGTAGACTTTACCTTTTGGACAACACATAATCCACATCAGTCACAAAGAAGAACTCGATAGATTGACAGTTTTGCAAATTCCAAAAGGCTACGTGGACTGTAGACAAGTGAAAAAAGTGTTTGGGGTAGTTGGTTAGTAGAACAAGTGGAGAAGAGCATAAATAGATAGAGCTCTCTAGTAGAGAAATCTATAAAATGAAGTAGGGACATCAAAAATAGAGTTAGATGGTGAGAGATTTAGACACTCGCGTAGAATGTTCATCAAGTGTTGTGTGTTGAAGCTCGCTCTAAGCCTTTGTAATGTTGTAATGCTTCTAAATATGAGTATGAGCCTGTTATATGTCTGAGGTTTATAAGGATGCACATGGCACAGTATGCTGCAAGTCTGGGGAATTATCTATAGAGGACATGAGACTCTGTTGTTGTTGAATATAGGTTTCTTAGTGTATGTTTTTGTTCAAATGGAATGGAAGGAATAATAAATATGCAACAATTATGATCTATCATGTGTCATTCATGTGTTAGTTGGATATGTGTGTGTATTTTTTTACTTATTGATTAATAGTAATTTTATGTTGATGGAGTGCAAGAATGTCATCCCAAATAGATCCCTGAGTATTTATTCCTTCATCCCTGTCACAAGACCGAATGGTCTCTATAATCCTCATTGCATCTTAGGTGATAACTTCTTCAACATTGGCTGAAGATTGATATGTCGATGCTTTGGAGTTTTTGTTGGTCAACTCTAGACCAACCCTAGGTCTAAATTCCCCATTTTTAATAAGGATGCATGCAAGCGTAAAATGATGCAAACACCTGTGAGAAACAAGTCATCCATGTACAATGACAAGATAAGTGGATCCATACTAACAAGTATGAAGTACAATTTATGATTCGCCTCGCTCTTGGTAAATCCCATACTCTACAAGTATCCATTAATCTTGGAATACCATGCCCTGAGTACCTGTTTGAGTCTGTACAAGGCTTTATTAAGCCTGGACACATGAGACTCCCTCCCATGTACCTCAAATCCCTGAGGTTTCTCTATACATACTTATTCCTCAATGATCTCGTTGAGGAAATATTTCTTCACGTACATTAGGTGAATCCTCCACCTCATCATTGAAGCAATAGAAATAACAACTCAAATAGAAGAATACCTGACAATTGGAGAAAATGTCTCCTCATAGTCCACTTCCTCTCTCTGGGAGAATCATATCACCACAAACCTCTCCTTGAACTTCGCTATGCTACCATCTGCAACATGATTGATCTCGAAAATCCACCAGGAACTCACAACTGACTTTGCCTCTAGTATCGACATTATGTCCCAAACATCATTCCTCATGATAGAGGTGTACTCCCCCACCATGGCATCCATCTAAACCTGTCGATTTGATGCTTCCTCGAAATATAAGGTTCAACATCAATTACGCTACTCATAAGTGCCATATATTTTGGAAGATTCCTCATAGACCTACTCTCCCTGACTTCACTCTTAGGAGCCTCACCAACATCCCTAAATGTCTGCAGTAGTCACTTGGGTCTCTTGAAAGAACGAGAAGGGGATAAATCTTCCTCCCCACCTGAAGTATGACTTCATAAAATGAAAGTTATTGAGTGTTTCTCATCCTTTGGAGCCTCATGCTCATCGTCCAATGTCACTACTGATGATTCTTGAAATTTCCTAGATGTCAAGTTCTCCTCAAAATTAAAATATCTTCTTACAATTGTCTTACATTGTGCTACTATGAAGATCATGTAATCCTTTTAGGTCTCACTGTACCCCAAAAATCTACCCTTCTATCCTGAAGGATATAGCTTTGTCCTCTTCTCCACTGGCACATGGATGTAGAATAGAAAAACAAAGATCCTCAAGTTTCTGATCTCTGGATTCACTCCTGATAAATCCTCCTTCAGATTCTTGTCCCCCAATATATTGTGAGGAATCATGTTCTACACATTACTGTCATGTTACACGCCTCTTCCAAAAGAAACATAGGAAACTCCTATTTCTTAGTAGAACTGATGATGGATTGGCTTTTTCTCTCCACAACCTCATTCTGCTTAGGGTTGTATGAGACTGTCAACTCCCTCTTGATCCCTTCCTCCTTGTAGAAATCCTTGAAGTCATTAGAGGTTTAATATCCCCCATTATCCGACCTCGAGACCTTGATATTCTTTCCTGTATGGTTCTCCACCCAATCCATGAACTCTTGAAACCAAATAAATACCTTATCCTTGGTCTTCATAAAGAAGATCCAGGTTTTCCTAGAAAAGTCATCAATGAACGTCACATAGAACAATGCTCCTTGAACTAATGCTATTGACATCGTTTGTAATATAGCCCCATCCCCAAGTTGTGTCACATCATGTGCAACAGGTCTTGTACCATGCACAACAACTATTCCCAGCATGCACACAATGATTCGATCCGCACACTAGAATCCCATTGCCATTACTAGTAAAATTGACTAGAAGATATTTTTAAATGTGGAAATAACACACAAAACATGAAATTCTATCTCATACACTCATTGAACATGCTAAGTAAAAATGTAAATGAAATATTTTAGATGTACACAACTACACTAAGCATATCTAGAAACATAACTAGAGATTTGCATGCATTAGTCTACTCACAACATGCATCAATAACCAAAATATCTTAGAGTAAAATGTACAAGAACTATATCATCATTCAACGCACATAAGCACAACAAACAAGAACACTTATATTATAAAATATGAAACCCGTTGCAGAGAATGAACATTCCTCCCAACTGTATACTTGTTTTTCTAGTTCTTCTAGTTCTCAACAACAATTCACCCCTGAGTTGGGGCTATGTGTCCACAAGAGATGGTTTTCCCTAAGCCTAGCTAATGTCCCCGTCTTAGCAATCAATTTCCCACAGCTAATTATAGTCCACCAACTCTCTTCCCCACAACCTGCACAACCCAAGGGATGAGATTCCCCTTCACTTCTCGTAGTCCCTTAGGCCTTCCAATTCCCCTTCAGGGATTGCAACATAAGTTGGATAGGAAATATCTCTACTAGGACCTCAGGAATATATAGCTTCCACAATAATTCACACAACAAAAAAACACTTATCTTGATAATTTTTGAATAGAATGTTGTTCATAGGCCCATAGCCTCTTTTTCCATGAAATTACAGCTCCAAATAGCTACCAAACATGCCCACTATTACTTCCTTCAAGGTTCAATACTCATAACTATCTTACTGTCAAAATATATCCATGTAAAAACTACTCTGCAAGAAAAAACATGAATAAAAATTATGCTCCCCCTACCCATACGAATTTTCTCTCTTTCACTTGCTTTCTTGACTTGCACTCTTCCCCAAGCTTATTGTACTTATCCACCATGCTATCAATAACTATGGGTTGTAATTATCACACCCACCCTCTTACATGAATTCAATGATTGGGGTTTAGAACACTCAACCAGAAAATGGAAGGTTCATAGTAATAAGTATAATTTAGAAATAAATGGTTTGGGTTTAATAGACATGGGTAAACTCTCTCTTACATGGACCCATTTCCTCTCTTGTGGAAAGTAAGCCCCAAAATATCCATCCATGTTCATATGCAACTGGTGATACATTTTATTTATTATATTCACTATACATCATTTAAATATTACATCACTTATCCCTCAACCATACATTACATTTACAATATATATTGCTAGTTTTGGGTTTGAAAACATGGATGTTACATCGACCCACTCACATATGAATGTATAAGATCCAATGTCCCCTTGGACCTACTCTCACTACTTGGAAAATAATCCTAGGTATTCTTTCAATAGATGCATGGAAATCTTCTATCATGACACGTGGCATTCACGTAGCACCGAAACGTCGCATCCATTAGTTGAGACACGTGGAATTCATCAGTTGAGACACATGGCACTTACTTTAAGGACATTTGGCACTATCATCTGTGATATTTCAAGTGGCACATGTCACCCTCCTTTCTGTGACATGTTAGCGATGTGATGTCAAGCCGCCACATCAGATTCGGGGGATCGTCCTCTGGGGGATTTCCAAGAAAAACATTCAAAAAGAAAAACTCTCAAACCCTGAAGAGTCGAAGTCCTGAAGTCCTTAAATGATGAATGTTAAAAAAATTAATTATTTTGTAATTATTTATAATTACAACACAATTATTGTAACTATTTATATAAAAAAATTAATGTGTTGTAATTATTTATAATTTATAATTTTTTGTTTTTTTAGTAAAAAGGTAAAAGAAATTTGCTCAAAGGGGTTTGACCTAATGATGTAAAGTAAGGAGTTTTTCACCATTCGACAAGGTTCAATTGTCTTGAGGGATTTCCCTAGAGCCATCAAGTCACCTTGAGGTAGTGATCAAATATATGGTTGCACCCAAAGAGATTATATATTAAATGGTCATAAGTAGATCAAATCCCACCCCCATGTCATTCAAATTAATGGGGTGGTAGGTACGCATGAGGAGTTATTTATAACCCTAGAGGGACAATAGTATATACCTATGCATGGAATCTTGCTATCTCTTCTAATATGTGGTTGAATCTCTTCTAATAATGTGGTTGAAGCTTAGGCACTATTGCAAGGGTTAAATTTAGCCAAAAATATCAATGTTTCAAGCCTTACAGTGGTAGGGGATTGCAAAATAATTATTAAGTATTTTCTCTCTAACTCATCTCTGCTTGATTATCGGTTGGCGTGAATATTTGAGAGAATCATTCATAATAAAGAATCATTTGAAAAGGTGAATTGTTTTCACATATTGCGTGAAAACAATATAGGTGCAAATCCCCAAGCGAGCATAGCCACTAGGAAAAAAAAACGAGGTTATAATTATCAACGATAAGGAATATACACAACCAATCACTTGATTAATTAATGAAAATCCCACGTATCATCCCATTAAGTTGGCACATGGAGAGCTACATGCCACTCTCCTCCCACAAAGCAAGGATTTATGTGATGAGACTCCTCCACTTCTGTCTCATGTTTCTATCTTATTCCATGAAGTTTAATGAATGCACTACCCTATCGTGACATAATCAAGGTGGGAATATGGTTTTGTTGTTTGTTTATGAGTCTTAGTGTTGGAGTTTCAAGCTCGTTTGGAATCTTGAAGGCTATGAACACTTCTTAAAGCACCACTTTCTCCATCCTCAGTTGACTATGGCATCCCCACTAAAAGAATTTTGGTGGTACTCACTCGATCCCCCTAGTTTGAAGAACAATTGTTCCTCCTCTGAGCTCATGCATAAAATAATAGTCATAATAGAGGTTACTTCTATGTTGAAAGTGAATTCTAGCAGGGTTTATGGTTCTTTATCATTGTAGGTTATGATAGGATTTGACCTGTGGCACTTTAGTCATCATGACGTTAGCCCCAATGTAGATTCGGTTCTTTTTAGACTAAATCTGCACCACAAGTCAAATTTCTCTGATTTCAGGGGATTCTTCTCTATAATTCGTGGTCAATCCATCATAGATCAGTTCATGGATTACAAGGAGCTTAGGGAGACCACAAAATCCTTGCAGATACATGAGGACTCCATTAAGGAACATGGAAACACCCTCCAATCACTCTCTAATCAAATTTCATCCTAAGAAAATAGCTCCAATCTCAAGGTGGAGACCATTATGGGTATATTTTTACAACACAAAAAACATATTACTACTTTGAAGATTGCAATTCAAGAATTGTGCCACCTCCTAGTTCATTCCTCTACTAAGAAACATGTTGAATCCCACTATGTGGCTCATTCGGTAAACCCACCCCCTACCCAGTGAAAGAAGGAAATTGAAGTCCATAGTCATTTGGATTAGGTGGAAGGACAAGTAATTATGTTGTTGGAAACATAATACATGGATGTAGTAGCTAGAGGAAAGGAGGCAACAACTAGTTGAATCACCCTCTTACTCTTATTTAGATATGATTTTTTAAGTTTATAGGATTTTAGGTATATTTTGTTGAGTGTATACTTCTAGATACTATAGAATAATTTTTTTTTGGAAGGTGCCATTGTTATAGCAAGATTTGCCTCACCCTATGCAATCTTGCACAAAGGGCCTTTTTCCATTTCCCTATGCAGACTTTGTAACATCCCCGGCCACCAACAGGCCGGGCAATGCCACTACTCAGACATTTCACTTAGCTCCTCTAGCCTTGATACCAATTTGTAACGTCCCCATCCACCAACAGGTCGAGCAACGCCACTACTCGGACACTTCACTTAGATCCTCTAGCTCTGATATCAATTTGTAACATCCCCAGCAACCAACAGGTCGGGCAACGCCATAGAGGAACATACATACATATATATATATATATACATAT
>ML779556.1:845280-860309 GCA_009831015.1 Picea engelmannii
AAAACAATAACACAGAGTTACTTCTACCATATAGACTCAAATGGAATTGACAGTAAGTCCACATGCAACATAACACATGATAATATTTCAAGAATCACAGACATGCATAACATACATAATTAAGCATAGAAATGATACTTATCTTTTAACTGGAGTAAAACCACCAACTGCATGCAGACCTTCCACGAACCTCCCAGCCTTAGACCACACTGCTCATCACTCTCAGTAGTGAGTCACCCCTGATCTAGGACTAAAATCCATCAGGCAAGGGATTCCTAGGCTAGGGAAGGTCAATAGGAAAGTCACACAATTTAAGAGGAAGGATTCTCTCCTAGGAGCCACTTACGCCCACTTCTCACAGAATCTCATTCCCCACATGCATGTCCCACCCCAGGAGTATACACCTTCACTATCACACAGTCTGTTAGCGATTATTTTGGTCATTTAGGCACAGAAACACCCAGGGTCGTAGATTGCACATGAAATGCCCAAGTGCAGCAGTGGAAGGACCAACTTTCCGGTTACAAGTCAAGCAAGAGGGCAAGGTTTTGATGTCTACAGCCAAGATCCACCCACGGAGCAGATCAACGGTCATTGGGATCTCAGGGTTACCAAGTTACCTGACATATAGCACCAAAGAAAGCCCTTATATTTCAAGGCTGAATCTGGGTCATCCGATCCAGTGACACGTGGCACAGGATCCAGTCACACCGGTATATCAGCATTTGAGAGTTCAAGGGGTAAAATTCCCTGTCTCTTCACCTTTCAAAACCCTGAACCCTGAAATGATGATAGCGCCCAGGACCGGGCCCGTGGTTTTGGCATTTAGTCGTAAAGGAACAGGTCTGGAGGAGGGGTGCTTATGTTTACGGAAAAGTCTCAGCCGTTCTTCCTAAGGACATGTGTCGCAAGATCTGGCCGCGTCGGCATTTCGGCGGTCGGGAGTTCGTAGGGCAGGAGTTTCATGTTGTTCAATATCGCGAAACCCTGAACCCCGATAGTGTCAAAAGCGTAGAAGGTGGGGCCCACGATATCACGAAATGTTTTCAGCCATCCATCCAGAGGGGATACCTGGCAGCAAGTAGAGCCATCTCGGCGCTTCGCTCATTGCGACTCCAACACACAAAGAGAAGCTTCGTCATTTTCCGATGCGCGAAGTGCCAGGAGAATCCCGGACCCAGGCCCATGGTATCGCCGGAGAGTTAGGAGCCATCAGATCTAGAAGGACGCATGGTGCCAGATTAGGCTGTCTCGGCATATCTCTCATTGTGATTTCAACCAGCAAAGATTAGCCCTTTCATAGTCACGAATGCCGAAAGCACGTGGTCACAACCCATGTTCACTTGGGAAGAGGAAGGAGCTGCATAAAAGGACAAGGGAACCAAGTTCAGTTGCAGAGAGGATCATTGCGACCTCCAGGCGCCATCAAACCCGATCTTAATACTGTTTCTAGCATTGAAGTGAATGAAGGCAAAAGCGGGTGGTTGAAACCTCCTGTCATTCATTAAATAAGGGGAATGAAGGGTCTGGTGAGCCACTTGTCCGCAGAGGTCCTGTGTATCGATTCTCTCAACGAAGTCATGCCGAATTCCTCGACTCGACAGAGAAGTCTGCGCACGCTAGCCGACCACTTCATGGCTCAGCTACCCTCCTTACACGAGCCATGCGTAGTTAAGGGGGCATTTAAAAGAAAATATCAGTACAAGTTCGACTGAAGGGACCCCAAGCTTTGGGTGGCTGGGCACGCTTCTGTGAGGTGAATTTTCCTGAGTATATAAACTCAATCTTTGTATTTTGTAAAGATCGATGGTAGAGCGAAGCTCCCGACTGTAAAGTTTTAACAATCTTTCTAGTCCCTTGGTTATGCATCTGTATCTGAGACTTCTTATTTTATGACAAACAGTTTTCTTATTCCATCTAAGTTTTCATCTCATACTAGAGAGTTCATGGACGACTGATTCGCATGAATTATTGCAGTTATGTTATGATGAAGGATTTATCATTACATCGTTGTATTCTCTGGTTTCCTGTGTTTGAATGTAAGAGGGTCTTGCTTTAAAAAATTTCTTCCCCAGTCTGTTAGAAACCTGATGTTTATGACAGACCCTTGCACTCTTCTTATACAAGTCTTCCCCCTGCTCACCCTTTATTACAACTCACTGTTTGAAGTTTATCTAAGACCTCACTTGCCCATGCATGCCTGGCCTAGTTTCAGAGTTAAGACGATATTGTTTTGAGTTTACTTCCATTTGATCATCCCTTTATAAACAAATCATGACATTAAACTGATGGGTGTCGGGCTCTGCTCCTGCTACAATCCAGGAGTGACTTCCGACGCTAACATTTCTGGCGCCGTTGTCGGGGACGAAGTTGAATATTTTTCCCGGAATTGAACGACAAAGATTAACTGATTCTGAAGGTGCATCAGATATCAGAATTATCAAGATTGTTGTTGTGCACCTAGCGACTCCATTGTGACAACTCCGCTGGGGAGAACCCTCTCTATTAATTGTGTCTTTCAAAGGCAGGCATATGTGGTCTCTTCCACAGTTGTCTCTAGCTACACCTGAAGCAGATCCAGAAGCGGTGCTTAGAAAGGGGAAGGCCTCTGAAGAAGAAGCGTCCATCACCGAACCAGGTAACCCATCATATCCTTTTGTGGGAACTCCTTCTTCTCCTCCTCAGTTTCTTGACAGACCCGTTTCTGGAGTTTCCCGTTTCCTAAATTTCGGGAGTGTTCCTGTTGAGTTTTCCTCTCCTAGTCTGGGACCGGAAGGACAAAATCTTGTCACTCCCCTCTCCCCTGAAACTATACCTTGGCATAGACCCAGGACCATAGAAGATTTCCCCACTCCTGCATAAGGAGGAGCATCTGCTGACTTGAGCTCGTTAGCCTTCTCCTTAAATCCTCTCTTATTTCCTACTCCCATTAAGAACTCGTTCCTGGTAGCCCCCTCGTGAACTCCTTCTCCTCCCAGTTCTCCTCCACCTAATATTCCTATGGATGGTGCTAATCCCCCTCTGAATATAATGGATGCCATAGTTGTTGCTAGATATTCTCCTTTAGTCCTACCCCATCCTATGAATCCTCTTCCTGCTGGGAATTACTTGAAATACATGCCCAAGTTCACTGGGGAAGGAGACATAACTGTCGAACAGCACCTAGATACTTTCTACAGTTATGCAGACAACCTCAACATTGAAAATGAAGATGTCTAGATGAGAGTCTTCGTTCAGAGCCTGGATGGCGAGGTGAGGAAGTGGTTTAGAGGATTGGTTCCAGACTCTATTTCTGGGATTGAAGCTCTAGATAGTGCTTTCCTAAGGCAGTGGGGAGATAGGAAAGATTTCATGTATTACATGACAGAGTTCAGGTCTTTGAAGAAAATGGAAGGAGAGTCTATCTCTGACTTCTCCAAAAGATGTAATAAGATGTATAACAAAATCCCCGCAAAGATAAAGCCTTCAGAAGCCTCAGCCAAGATCTCTTATGCTAGCACGTTCGACCCTGATTTCTGCCTTTTGTTGAGAGAAAAAAGAGCCACCTCCTTAGCTCAAATGCAAGATGCAGCCATAGAGGTGGAATCCAATGTGTTAGCAGCTGACAGACTGAGGAACAAGGCCGATGCAGACAGAAGAAAAGGAAGGTCAGAAGCCTCAGCTTCTGTATCATTGGTGCCTCACCCTCAAATGGATGAACTGACCAAGATGGTGAAGTCCTTGTCCGCAGAGATGGAGAGAATGAAGGTAGAGGGGAGGCAAGCATATAAGGGCCCTCTCAACGCCGAAAACAAGGGAGGTTTCAGGAGACCAAACAATTTTACTCCCATGAATGTGACAAGAGATAAGGGAAGAGATAGAGAAGACCAGAAAATTCAGGCCCCTTTTCAAAACAATTTTGTGACCGAGGGGGAAGAAAGGGAAACAGACGAGCTTGATTCTGAAATCCATTGCTTAGGGGACACTCCTCCTTTTCCTCATCTTACTCAATTATCATATGAGTAGTCTCTCATGGACAGCCAGCTAAATGAGCTAAGCAAGGGAGACAAGGCTAGTGGTAGCCCAGGCAGATCTGATCTGAGTTCAAGAAAAAAGACTAAAGCACCTGACGTTCCTGAGCAGTCTACCAGGATAGAGGAACCTGCCAACGAAGCAGCAGACATTCGCAGAGGTGAGAAGACCCAACCCCTCTCTCCCATTATCCAGAGTCATGCTCCCAAAATAAGAGAAATCCCAAAGCTCTCATCTTCTTTTAATTTCGAGCATGAAATTAAAAAAATCAGAATCCCTGTGCCCCTGACAGAATTGATTAAATATAAAGAATTCAAAAAATGCTTCTCTGAGCTTTTGCAATCTGAAGCCTCATGCCTTCCCACAGACTCCATAAACCTCCAAGATGAAAAGCCAACAGTTGTCCTAGGACCCATGGTAGAAGATAGGGATGACTCATCCCCCCCTTTCTACACATCCCTGAACATACATGATAAAGTACTGCATAACTTCTTGATGGATTCGGGGGCTTCTCACAACCTCATGCCCAAGACTTTCATGGAGGAGTTAGGACTAGAAGTCACCTGAGCCTACCCTAACCTCTATTCCTTTCATTCCAGAAAAGTTCAATGTCTAGGAGTTATCAAAGACCTGGTCGTGACCTTGTTTCAACTACCCATGAAAAGTGTGGTCATGGACATTGTAGTGGCCGATGTCCCCCCTAAGTTCAGTATGTTGTTATCAAGATATTGGATAAAGAGACTGGGGGGAACCTTGCAGATGGACCTCACATATGCTACTATCCCAGTGTTTGGAGGAGAGCATAGAAGGCTATACAGAGAAGCCCAACTGGCATATATAATCAGTGATGAGGCCAACCCTACCAATCATCCCATCTTTGCCTTGGACACTGATTTAGGCTCCAGTTTACTACAACTCACCCATGCCCTTGAGCCTCCCCTCAAACTTAGAAAGCAGCCCACTTCTCCTCGTGAAAATCCTCCTTCCATCACCCCCGTTTGGAAAATGTTTTTTGATGGAGCCTGTTCCCGGGAAGGCGTTGGGGCTAGGGTGTTTTTTGTGTCACCTACCAAGGAAACCATATCTCTGTCATACAAATTAGAATTTGAAACCACAAACAATGTGGCAGAGTATGAAGCCCTTGTTCTAGGATTAAGAGCTGCAAGGGAAATGGAAATTCAGGAGATAGCAGTGTTTGGAGATGCAGAGTTGGTGGTCCAACAGGTCAGAAGCGCTTATCAGGCTAAGCACCCTCGACTTAGAAATTACAGAAATGAAGCATGGGACCTAATTGACAATTTCTTCTCAGCTTTCAATATCTCTTTTATTCCAAGAGAAGATAACACTGTGGCCGATTCTTTAGTTGTCTGAGCTAGCTTGCTCAATATTTCTCTGCCATCCATAGTCAGCTCTAATGTTGAAATAAGATATAGGCCCTCTGTACCGGATAATGTCAAGCATTGGAAGGTATTCGAAGATGATCAGGAAATTGAAAGATTTCTCCGTTCCCTTGATGAATTTTCTGCGTTGCAGATCGATCAAGATCCTGACACAGAAGGTGATCCCCACCTTGAGGTGTTTCTAAATAAAATTGCTAACCACCAGATTATTCAGCTACCTAGCAATCACATTCCGAGGGGACTAGTCCCGTTGGAAAGGTTGTTCGATGGGAACAATGTGGAAGTAAAGGGTAGAGTTTTAGATGAAGATGTTGATACGGCTAAATGCAACATTGGTTCACAGGACAAGCCTAGGTTCATCAAATTGTCAAGCAGTTTGACCAGTGAACAGAGGGCCGAATATACGCAGTTGTTGAGAGATTTCGCCGATGTGTTTGCATGGACATACGAAGACCTCAATACATATGACACATCAGTCATTGAACACAAGATCCCACTGAAGGAAGAGGCTAAGCCATTTAGGCAGAACCTAAGACAAATAAATCCCTTGTTGTTGCCTGTTATGGAGAAAGAAGTGAAGAAGCTGTTAGAGGCCCAGATCATCGTCCCCTTAAGATATTCCGAATGGGTGGCCAATTTGGTCCCGGTGAGAAAGAAAAGTGGAGAAATAAGGCTTTGTGTCGACTTTAGGAACCTGAACAGGAGCTCAAAGAAAGATAATTATCCCTCGCCCAACATGGAACACATATTGCAGAAGGTCACTGGTGCATCTAGAATATCCATGATCGATGGGTTTTCTGGCTATAATCAGATATCGGTCATGCCTGAGGACAGAGAGAAGACAGCCTTCTCCACTCCTTGGGGCACATTCATGTATGCCAAGATGCCATTTGGACTTATGAATGCAGGAGCAACATTTCAGCGAGCCATGGATATAGCCTTCATCGGGGAGAAGGACTGGTTCGTGGTGATCTATCTTGATGACATCACGGTCTTTTCCAGTTCAGACAAGGAACACCGCCGCCACTTGAGGAAAGTTTTCATGAAGTGTCGGAGTTTCGGTCTGTCCCTAAACCCCAAGAAATATTTGTTCGCTATGCAGGAAGGGAAGTTGTTGGGCCATATAGTATCAACAGAGGGGGTGAGAATTGATCCCAGCAGGGTGGAGGCAATTCAAGCCTTATCACTTCCCAGGTCTAAAAAAGAGGTTCAGGCCTTTTTGGGGAAAATTAATTTTCTAAGGAGGTTTGTCTCAAATTTTTCCGAGCTAGTGAAACACATCACAGCCATGCTCAGGAAGGGAAACGAGGTGAAATGGACCGCTGAGCCCAGGGAATCTTTTAACCAAATAGAAAGGGCATTGGCTGAAACACCTTTGCTAATCAGTCCTGACTATTCCAAAGAATTCCTAATTTTCTCCTTTGCTTCTTTTGATACAGTAGCAGCAGTCTTGTTATAGAAAAATGAGAAGGGGCATGAGCAACCCATTGCTTTCTTCAGCAAGGCATTAAAGGATGCGGAGACCAGGTATGAGATCATGCAGAAGCAGGCCTATGCCTTAGTGAAAGCCCTCAAAGCTTTCAGGATCTACGTCTTGCATTTGAAGGTGACAGCATACGTTCCTTCAGCTTCCGTAAAGGACATTCTTGTACAGCCAGACATAGATGGGAGAAGAGGCGAATGGATAGCAAAAATTCTGGAATTTGACTTGGAAATAAAGCCCACCAAGTTGGTTAAGGGGCAAGGTCTAGCTAAGCTACTGGTTGAATCCAATTGTGAAACCTTGGGAATTAGTTTCCTCAACACTCACTCAGGAACTCAGCAAGCTAAGCTGCCCAGCCAACGCCCTCAAGATGGCTTATCACTGGCAAATTGTGCCTGGTATCGTGACATTATGTACTTTCTGTAGGAATTGAAGCCCCTGGATGGAATGAGTAAAAGCAGGGCAAGAGCTTTAAAGCTCAAGGCGGTCAGGTATTGTCTCGTTGAGCAAGTTTTGTACTGGAGAGATCCTTTAGGGATGCTGCTGAGATGTTTGAACCCACCTGAAGCCTAGAAAGTTATGTTTGATTTCCATGAAGGCCTGTGTGGGGGGCATTATTTCTGGAAGACCACATCTCACAAGATCCTCAGGGCTGGATATTACTGGCCTACTTTATTCACTGATGTCTGCAGAGATATCAGAGCTTGCATCAAATGTCAAAAGTTCTCGGGAAAGCAACAGCTCAAATCGCTGCCATTAAAGCCTATATTATCTCTAAAACCTTTTCAGTAGTGGGGCCTCGACTTCATTGGAGAAATTCATCCTCCCTTAAGCGGTCAACACAGATGGATCCTGACAGCAATAGATTATTTCACCAAGTGGATAGAAGTTGTTCCCACCAGAAGTGCATCTCACAAAGTAATCATCAACTTCCTGAAGGATATCATAGCCAGATTTGGTTGTCCCAGCAGGATCGTCACCGATAATGATGCTCCTTTCAAGTCTGGGCCTCTAATTAAGTTCTGTGAGCAGTTCCAGATCTCACTAATTCACTCCACGCCCTACTATCCCCAGGGCAATGGTTTAGTAGAGTCCTCCAACAAAAGCCTAATAAGGATCATCAAAAGGTTGTTGGAAGACAACAAAATAGCCTGGTATTCAAAATTGAAGTTTTCTCTATGGGTTGATCGTGTGACAACGAAGAAATCTCTGGGCACTTCTCCTTTTCAGCTAGTCTATGGAGCAGAGGCAATTTTTCCTACTCAGCTCGCCTTACCTGTGGCGAAATTATTTCAAGATTATGAGGGAGAAACAGATCATATGATCAGGAGGATTCATCAGATAGTAGAAGTGCAACAGATCAAAGAGTAGGTGAGGACTGCAGCTCATAGTCACCAGGAAAAGATTAGGCAGGCTTTCGACAGAAGGTAAGGAAGAAAGAGTTTGAGATCAGGGATTTGGTACTCAAGTGGGACGCCCCCAGGCAGGATAAAGGCAAACACAACAAGTTTGACGCCCTCTGGATTGGCCCCTTCAAGATCTCTGAGATTTTCTCCAACAACACGTATGGGTTTCAAGATCTGGAGGGTGAAGAGGTTTTCAGCAGCCCAGTGAATGGGCACTTTTTGAAGAAATGTTTTAATTGAGCCTCAAATGGCTCCCTTGTTTGTAAATATTGTCTTTTAGTTCTTTGTTTAGTTTCTTTTCACTTGTTTTCTGCCTAATAAGTGACTCCATAGCCAAATGGCAAGGCACTGAAGATGCGGAAGGATTTCTTAGAGCATCGCAGGGACGACTCTATCCCCCATGGAGCCTAATGTTAGCGATTATTTTGGTCATTTAGGCGCAGAAACACCCAGGGTCGTAGATTGCACACGAAATGCCCAAGTGCAGCAGCGGAAGGACCAACTTTCCGGTTACAAGTCAAGAAAGTGGGCAAGGTTTTGATGTCTACAACCAAGATCCACCCACGGAGCAGATCAACGGTCATCGGGATCTCGGGGTTACCAATTTACTCGACATATAGCACCAAAGAAATCCCTTATATTTCAAGGCTAAATCTGGGTTGTCTGATCCAGTGACACATGGCACAGGATCCAGTCACACCGGTATATCGGCATTTGGGAGTTCAAGGGGTAAAATTCCCCGTCTCTTCACCTTTCGAAACCCCGAACCCCGAAATGACGATAGCACCCAGAACCAGGCCCGTGGTTTTGGCATCTGGTCATAAAGGAACAGGTCTGGAGGAGGGGTGCTTATGTTTACGGAAAAGTCTCAACCGTTCTTCCTAAGGACGCGTGTCACAAGATCTGGCCACGTCGGCATTTCGACGGTCGGGAGTTCGTAGGGCGGGAGTTTCATGTTGTTCAATATCGTGAAACCCCAAACCCCGATAGCGCCGAAAGCATAGAAGGTGGGGCCCACGATATCTCGAAATTTTTTCATCCGTCCATCCAGAGGGGATACCTGGCAGCAAGTAGATCCATCTCGGTGCTTCGCTCATCGCGACTCCAACACGCAAAGAGAAGATCCATCATTTTCCAATGTGCGAAGTGCCAGGAGAATCCCAGACCCGGGCCCACGGTATCGCCGGAGAGTTAGGAGCCATCAGATCCAGAAGGATGGGTGGTGCCAAATTAGGCCATCTCGGCGTATCGCTCATCGTGATTTCAACCAGCAAAGATTAGCCCTTTCATAGTCACAAATGCCGAAAGCACGTGGTCACAACCCATGTTCACTTGGGAAGAGGAAGGAGCTACATAAAAGGCCTAGGGTGCCAAGTTCAGTTGCAGAGAGGATCATCGCGACCTCCAGGTGCCATCGGACCCGATCTTAATACTGTTTCTAGCATTGAACTGAATGAAGGAAAAAGCGGGTGGTTGAAACCTCCTGTCGTTCATTAAATAAGGGGAATGGAGGGTCTGGTGAGCTACCTGTTCACAGAGGTCCTGTGTATCGATTCTCTCAACGAAGCCATGCCGAAGTCCTCGACTCGACAGAGAAGTCTGCGCACGCTAGTCGAGCACTTCATGGCTCAACTACCCTCCTTACAGGAGCCATGCGTAGTTAAGGCGACATTTAAAATAAAATATCAGTACGAGTTCAACCGAAGGGACCCCAAGCTTTGGGTGACTGGGCACGTCTCTGTGAGGTGAATTTTTCTGAGTATATAAACTCAGTCTTTGTATTTTGTAAAGATCGATGGTAGAGTGAAGCTCCCGACTATAAAGTTTTAACAATCTTTCTAGTCCCCTGGTTATGCATCTGTATCTGAGACTTCTTGTTTTATGAAAAACAATTTTCTTATTCCATCTAAGTTTTCATCTCATACTAGAGAGTTCATGGACGACTGATTCGCATGAATTATTGTAGTTATGTTATGATGAAGGATTTATCATTACATCGTTGTATTCTCTGGTTTCCTGTGTTTGAATGTAAGAGGGTCTTGCTTTAAACACTTTCTTCCCCAGTCTGTTAGAAACCTGATGTTTATGACAGACCCTTGCACTCTTCTTATACAAGTCTCCCCCCTGCTCACCCTTTATTACAACTCACTGTTTGAAGTTTATCTAAGATCTCACTTGCCCATGCACGCCTGGCCTAGTTTCAGAGTTAAGACGATATTGTTTTGAGTTTACTTCCATTTGATCATCCCTTTATAAACAAATCGTGACATTAAACTGATGGGTGTTGGGCTTTGCTCCTGCTCCAATCCAGGCGTGACTTCCGACGCTAACACAGTCCATCGGTTGCTCCACCTCCCTTACCTTGGGCTTCAGCAATAGGTCGGACCGGAATTATCAGAGCTCTTTAGCATCTATGAGACTCCATCTAGGAGAACCCACTTCCTCAACACACTCTCTCACCTAGAGAGAGTTACTCACAAGCCTGGCAACCTATCTCTTCAACCACGGGCCTTACAACCCGCCTCTTCAACCAATCTTCAACTCAATTCCAACAAGGTGAGGAAAACAACAACGGTTCAATACAGCTCAGGAAAAGGAAGCAACCAAAATTGGGTAAGGTATGACTCATTTTTGGAAAGTGAAGATAGGTTGGGTTCACAGAAAAACACAGGTCAACTTTTCCCCGTTAGCGGTTTCAGAGGTGCGTGAAGATACAAAGGTCATCGACAAAGGAAAAATGAGTTAGGTGAGGATGGGAGGATGGGAAGAAAACCCCCAACACAAGATAACTCTCCATATTTAACTGCATGTGCCCAGGTCGACACTTGTCTTCATGGAGCTAAATGCACTCCATTTAGCATTCCTTCCCTTTTCCAGGAACTTAGGATAAAACATATCCTTCTAATCATCTTTTGGAATAATAATAAATTATTATTCTCTTAGACTTAAGCCCTTAGGCTTATCCCCTCTTTCCAACCTATCAGCGCCCTCTCCCTTACCTAGCCTAGTGGATCTTAGTCACCCATACTCTTTATTCATGGTCATTCTACACACAACGACGTTTATATTTTATTAATGATCTGCATATTTACATATACAAAAATCAGGCACCTGGCCTTTAATGACTAGGCTTTCCAACCTAATAACACATAATATTACCATCTTATAATTTTTCGTCTCAGCAGCCTACGAAAATTGTTTACAATTCATAAATACAACTTGGGCTCGTCCTTGGGGATATTACAATCCCCTCTCCTTATTTTTGCATCGTCCTCAGTGCAACTTATTTACACAACATCAACAAGATTTTTCAAAATCTTCAAAAAGATGTGGGTATTCTTCCCGCATAGAATCCTCATGCTCCCATGTCCCGTCCTCATAATTGTACCAGGTCCACTGGACCTTTACAAGCCCTATGGATCGATTCCAGAGTTGTTTTCTCTTCTGGTCAAATATGCGCACCAGATGCACCTCCAAGATGCCTTCTTGCTCCACCTGAATCACATTCCAATCAATCACATGATTAGGATCAGGTTTATATTTCTTAAGTAATGAAACATGAAACACATTATGTACATTCATGGATGCAGGAAATGCAAGCATATATGCAACTGGTCCAATCCTTTCTAGGATTTCAAATGGCCCACAATATCTGGCTGCCAACTTGGAACAGTTTCCCAGCTTCAGGGAACTTCTGTTGCCTTTAACTTTCAAGAAAACATGATCACCCACTTTAAACACCCTGTGGTTTATGTTCTTATTAGCATAAATTTTCTGCCTGTCTTGGGTAGCCTTCAAATTATGCTTAATCTTCAGCATTTTCTCTTCCATTTCCTTGAGCAACTCTGGCCCAACCATTGCCCTATTAGTTGGGTTGTCCCATCTTATTGGTGTGTTGCACTTTCTACCATAAAGTGCTTCAAACGGGCTCATCTTCAGTGATGCTTGAAACCCATTGTTGTAGGAAAATTATACCAAGTGTAGGTAGTCTTCCCATTTAGATGGTTTTTCCATCACATACATCCTTAGCATATCTTCTATCACTTGGTTCACCCTCTCTGTCTTCCCATCAGACTCAGGATGGTAAGTAGTGTTGAAGTTCAAATTCATTCTAAACCCTTTGAATAATCCCTTCCAGAACTTTGAGGTAAATTTCGGGTCTCTGTCAAACACAGTTGTCTTGGGAATACCATGCAATCATGCTACTTCCCTCATATATATATCGACAACATTAGCTTCCTTGTGAGTAGTCTTCAATGGAATAAAATGGGCAGCTTTCGTAAGCTTATCCACCACCACCATGATGGAATCATGTTTCTTATTTGTTCTGGGTAATCCTGTGATGAAATTCATTGTCACCACTTCCCACTTCCACTCAGGAATGGGTAATGGTTGTAGCAACCCTGTTGGGTGCCTATGTTCAGCTTTGACCTTCTATCGCTCCATACATATTGTGATGTATTCTGCAATTTCCTTCTTCATACTTGGCCAAAAGTAATGGCTCTTGACTGTTGCCACTATTTTCTGATATCTAGGGTGCCTAGCATAAGGCACATTATGCATTTCTTTCAAGATCATTATTCTCAATTCCTAGAAATTAGGTACATAAATTATCTTTTTGTACAGGAGTGTTCTATCGGCTTACAATTTATAATCTTCCACTTTGTGTAGCATATTACCTTGTTGTAGATTTGTTACCAATTCCATCTTCTGAAATTCTACCTTTAATATTAGTTTGATACATGCTAATGGTCGTAGCATGTAGTTCATGCACTCTTCTATTGAGTGTATCAACCACTCTGTTCTCCTTTCCTTTGATATGTTTGATATAAAATTCATACTCACAAAGGAATTCAAACCATCTAATTTTCCTAGCATTTAAGGTTGGCTGATCAAACAAATACTTCAAACCATTATGGTCTATCCTCTGTTCAAAAGTCTTTCCCATGAGGCAATGTCTCCATTTCCTTAGAGCGTGTACAATGCCCACCAACTCCAAATCATGAGTTGCATAGTTCTTTTCATGCTCTTTCAATTTTTTGGACTCATAACATATTACAAACCCATTATGGCTAAGGACTCCTCCTAGTCCTTCTTTGCATGTATATGTACACACTACAAAATCTTCATTCGGATCTGCAATCCTCGGGATTGGAGCACTAGTTAACAGTTGCTTCAATTGTTGGAATCTTCTTTCACATCTTCTGCCCATTGAAATTTCTTCTCCTTCCTTTGCAAGGAAGTGTTGGCGTGAGCTATCCTTGAGAACCCTGCAATGAACCTTATGTAATATCCAGCTAGACCCATAAAGGATCTGACTTCTATCACATTCTTCAATGCTGACCATTTTCTAATGGCTTCTATCTTCTCAGGATCCATTGTTATCCCATCCTTTGAAATGATATGTCCCAAATAATGGATCTTCTTTTGATAGAATGATCACTTCCTCAATTTGGCATATAGTTGGTGCTCTCTTAGCACTTAAAACACCATCCTCAAATGATGTTCATGCTCTTCCTCTGACTTGGAATACACAAGGATGTCATCCAAAAATTCT
Source organism: Picea engelmannii (assembly GCA_009831015.1). NCBI lineage: Eukaryota > Viridiplantae > Streptophyta > Pinopsida > Pinales > Pinaceae > Picea > Picea engelmannii. The sequence goes on from ML779556.1 coordinate 859,138, forward strand.
ATGACAAATATGTCTATATATTCTCTGAATACACCATTCATTAAGCACATGAAAACATCGGGTGCATTTGATAACCCAAATGGCACCACTGTGAATTCATAATGACCATACCTTGTTCTGAAGGAAGTCTTGCTAATGTCTTCATCCTTTATCCTTACCTAGTGATACCCTAACCTAAGATCTATTTTTGAAAATATCTTGGCATCCTTCAACTGATCAAAGAGATCATCAATCCTTGGCAAAGGATACTTGTTCTTAATAGTCACTTTGTTCAACTACCTGAAATCGATGCACAATCTCAATGTCCCATCTTTCTTTTTCACGAACAAGACCGAGGCACCCCAAGGTGACACACTTGGGCATATATACCCCTTCTTCAGAAGTTCTTCAATATGCAATTACAGTTCTTTCAGCTTTGGTGTACTCATTCTGTAAGGATTTTTTGACACCGGAGCTGCTCCAAGCATCAAATTTATAGAGAAATCAATATCTCTCTTCGGGGGTAGTCCGGGTACCTCCTGGAATACATCTTCAAAATCTTTTAATACAGCATGGTCTTCAATATTTGACACATTATCCTTAGGTTCTTCTTCCATATGAGCTGCAAATATTTGGCAGCCCTTCCTGTAACCTTTCTTCCGCTGCATTATTGATATTTATCTGACAGTAACTTCCCTGGGAATTCCTTGGACTATTCTTCAATTTCCTTCCTCATCCAGAAAAATGAATGCCTTGCTACGACAGTCTAAGATGGCATGGTGTTGGTCCAACCAATCCATCCCAATTAGACAGTCATAGGAACCTAAAGGTAATATGTTCAATTCAGCCCTTGTGCTCAGTCTGTTCATGTCCACTGGACAGGACTTAACCAACTCAACAACCTTTCTCTTGGCTCCTATAGCCAGCTGCACTAAACAAGATTTTCCATGCTTTCTTCTTGGCAAATGAAACCATTCTAGAATCTATATAACTATGACTAGCTCCTGAATCAATTAAAATAGTAATGGTTTGGTTGTTGATCATACCTTCTGTTAACTCCCAAAATAGCACCATCATTTTGGTTGGGTTTTACGGTGGATAGCATGGCTATTGATAGTTTCCTCAACTCATTGTTAAGTCTTTTAGCTGCAAAATTTTACATTTTGGTTTGACTTAAAAATAATTTGGATGGT
>ML779556.1:866046-887586 GCA_009831015.1 Picea engelmannii
GAACAGATATTGGACCAGCACATGAAGATCACCCTCATTTTGAGGATTTATCTCTACATTTGTGTAAATTAGTTTTCTTTACTATTTTTAGCAAAACAGATCCATATTTTTAGGATTTGAGAACAGCTTGTAAAAGCTATAAATCTACATTCTGGAGACTAAGAAAGGGTCAGTTTTTGGATACAGAAGATCATATGTAACAGGCCCATTGATGCTAATTCTAAATCACAGTTTTCTTTCTCTTTTGATATCAGTTTTTCCACCTTCTTTCTGTACTTTTATCTGAGTTGTCTAGCCTTGAATGAATGTTATCTCATTGTTTGGCTCATAGCTTGATAAATAGTTTCTTCATTGCTTATTAGACCCTACATTGTGTACTGGTTTATGAGCAATTTGTTCTTCGCCCACTTAAGTTTATTTACTGATTATCAATCCATGAGAGAACTGGTTCATTTGTTTATCATCTTGACTGTCTGAATACCATGTTTGAATTGAGTTATCCCACTGATCAATATACACAAAACACAAAAAACATTTTTACTTGAAGTTACCAAGCACCTTTGGTCTACAACCACAAAGGGTTTCTTGGAGTGATAACACCTTCCACTTCAATCATATGTGACCGATATTCTTCTTGCTTGTTGTCCAGGGCTACGTAGATCCTTGGTACACTTATGCCCATGTCCTCCACTGTTTTTTCCCATTGAACATTGTAGACAGTTCTCACTTTGTCATTTATGTGGGGGAAATATTTGTCCCTATGGTTTCCTTTACAACCCCAAAATTCCATAGGGGGTTGTCTTGGCATTTTCCCACCTACTTCAGCCTTCCTAGGCTCTCTAAAACCTGGCTATCCTTGAGGGATATTTCTAGAAAAGGATGGCTTAGTTCCCTTCTTCCTCTGATCCATATTGAATTTCTTCTTGTCTTCCCAAGCCTTCCTGAAAGTGGGCTTTTCTCTTTGTTGCTCATATAAGCAATTTGCTCTCCTTATAGTTTCTTCCATAGTTTTAGGATCATCATACTAAATCTTTTCATTGATGGGAGATGGTAGTCCACTCAGATACCTTTGAATTTTGACAGTCTCGTCTTTGATGAAAGGGACATACTTTAGCAATTCCAAAAACCTTTGTTCATATTAATCAATGGTCATGCTACCCAGCTTGAGTTCAAAGAACTCTTTCATCTTTCTGTCATAGTATATCTTAGTCAAGTATTTATTTTTGAAATACTTCTTGAATTCCTTGCAAGTAACATTCTTCTCTTTAATGTGTTGCACCTGCACAAGTTGATCCCACCATATAGATGCCTTTCCTTTCAGTTGATACATTGCAATTCTTCCTTCTACATGAGAGGAATAATTCTGCAGATGGAAATATTTCCTCATTCCAAGTAGCCATGTCTCAACATATTCTTCCTTCTTGTACTCTCCATAAAATGTAGGAGGTTTAATCTAGTTCATTTCACCCTTCAGTTCATCCACTTCAGATCTCCTGTGCTTTCTAGTAGGAGATAGGCTTGAAATACTGTGTGCCCTCTTATTGGAATGTTTCGGGGAGTGATGAAGGTGTCTGCCAACACTCCTTGATCTCTTCTTTTCATCAAGAGACCCATGACTTCCTAATTTACTGGAGTCACTCTCCTTATACAATTTCTTTTCTATCCTTTCCAAGCTCTGTATAAAATTTATGTTGAATTCTCCCTATTGTTCCCTGGCTTTCATGAGCTTTTTGTTATTTTCTCGGTGAGTCTAGAAAACTTTCTACAATATTTCAATGATTTTCATCATGTTTCCTTCCTTATCTATCTATTCTCCATGCCCATTGGAGTTTTATCCTTCAACTCCCAAATGGACATTCATTCCTTTAGCTTCATTCTCTGAACTGAAAGCATTTTGTGCCTCCTCCATTTCTATGCACTAAGAGGCAATTCGGTTTGATTCTGACAATAGTTAATTCAGCAAACACAATGTGCAGTCAACTGAAATTTATCATGCCATCGGTCCTTAACAAATTCCACAGTATTCATAAACCAATTTGATTCAAGAAAACTTTCAGATTCCATTATGCGATTCTCAAGCAATCAAGAATCCCGTAGATATTTTCTTTCTAAGTTCTTCTTTGTTCTGCAATAATTTTTTTCGGGCACTAGCCCCTTTCTCTTAGCCCCCAACCAATGTGACCACAGCTTGTGGCCAAGTGCTAGATCGATAGGCACTTACTCAGGACTTCAGACCTCTGGCTTCGAAAGTTTTAAAACCACATCATAACAATCTCTCGGAGTTCCAGATTAACGAACTCACGAAGTAGGGTGGATCAACAGTCCATGACTACCCAACATCCAATGGTTGGCACTCACTATGGAACCTCAGGCATCTGAGCTCCGATACTTCAGAGCTTCGAAGCTTCGGGACTTCGAAGGATTTCACATTTGCACACCCCCAACACCCTGAGCCGTTAATATTCGAACACTTCCATGTCACCTTTGGTCACGTTATTACGTCTCATCATCTCGGCATTACGAAACTTTTGAAATTTCTTCCTTTCGTTCCCTTATGAACCATTCTTCCAGAGTGTTAAGTCTTCAGACTTCAAAACTAGTGCCATGCGTCCACTGGAACTCATGGTTTCCATACTTGAACTAATATATCGAATAGTCACATCACTTAACACCTTTCAAATTGCGGGGGCATGCATCTGTGATTTGGAGTAACCCACCTTTCATCCCGCAATTCCTCTGACGCTGACATGTAACCCTATGGGAAAACCATGGTTTGGATTACAGGACCGCCCTGAGAAATTAATTCCCGTGCAATTTGGGTCCTCGCAATTCCTCCTGGCTGTCAATATAGATGTATCGTGATCAATGCCAATGTGGGTCCGCCAACCTTTAACTATGTTATGTAACCTCATGGCCCACATAGTACAACTGACAACATTCCAGGTGGGGGCACGTGGTATATATAGGGGAGGTCCACGTCACCTCCAGGTGACATCATTATGACTCACTACTTCAGCTCTTCAGGCTTCAGAATTTCAAGCTTCGGGAGTTCTCTTCTCAGCGCACACTCATTCTCCCGAATGCCGAAATCCTGAACAAGCCAATCTACTGACACATGTCCCTCTTGAAGGATGGTGTAGATTAGCTTCAGACTTCGGAACTTCAATATCTCTTTGTCCTTCATACCGCATCGTAACTTCCACCCTTGGCTTGATCCAACGGTTCTGGTCCAACTTCGGCCCAATCCCACGGTCAAGCTCTTCTCCCCATATCTATGGTCTAGATCCACTTCGGGGACTTCGAGGCTTCGGCCTCTTCCCCTATATAACACATACTTCGCCAAAGTATCGAATTCTTAAGGACTTGTAAAATAACCCTCCTGAACTTTTCTCCAAATCCGACAGTCGAGAATTTTCCTCCTTCTCCTGACCAGATTCCAATGACCCACAACACTGTGCACCTCATTACCACGTCTGTCATGGTTTTATAATACCACTACACCTCTTGAGCTTCGTAACATGACCAAGGTGACCTATTGGCACCATTTCTCTATGAACCTTGGTTCTAATGACCACTTATCTGGCCCATCCAGGCTCAGTGCTTGAACCTTGGCTCTGATACCAATTTGTAACATCCCCAGCCACCAACAAGTTGGGCAACGCCACTACTCAGACACTTCACTTAGCTCCTCTAGCTCTGATACCAATTTGTAACGTCCCCAGCCACCAACAGGCTAGGAAATTCCACTACTCAGACACTTCACTTATCTCCTCTAGCTTTGATTCCAATTTGTAACATCCCTAGCCACCAACAGGTTGGGCAACGCCACAGAGGAACATACATATATATATATATATATATATATGACAAGCATTTTTAATGAATTGAAAACAATAACATAGAGTTACTACTACCATACAGAATCAAATGGAATTGATAGTAAGTCCACATGCAACAGAACACATGATAATATTTCAAGAATCACAGACATGCATAACATACATAATTAAGCACGTAAATGATACTTATATTTTAACTAGAGTAAAACCACCAACTGCATGCAGACCTTCCATGAACCTCCCATCCTTAGACCACACTTCTCGGCTCACCGGCCTACAAAACTTGTTTACAATTCATAAATACAACTGGGGCTCATCCTTGGAGATATTACAGACTTGTAGTCCCTTTTTGCAAATCCCTGAGCTAAAAACATGATTTTTCCACATATATGTGCCCTGCCTATATTACAACATGTGTATACACAGGTTGCACCACTACAACCCGCATACATCGGGAAATGTGCCCAAAATTAAAAAATGGTGTTGGGTTTGCATGTCACATCACAAGATCAATGATCCTTGGCATTCCATATACTGGAAACATTCTGACTCGGACCTTCAATTCCACTTGAAGGATATAAATGGACCAAATCCGAGCTATGGAAAAGAGGAGAAAGAATTCAACTTTGAGAGAAAAGTTACTCTGGAGAAATTATTCACTTCACATTGAGTCTGCATCCCTTTGTCCTTTAAGTTTGAACACATTGTTCGGCCCCGAAGCTCTTCCCTTATTGATTGAGAAATTCATTGTCTCTCTTATATGAGCTTGCCTTTGGTGGAGGATTGAAGTGGTGGAGGCCCAACTGGAAGGAACTTGGTTTCTCGGTTCTGAACCGTGCCGACACGGAATTTTGTAACTCATGCACTTCTGTTGATTATATCTTAATAGAAATACTCTTTTCTCATCCAATTAATATCTCACAAATATATGAATTGTTATTCCATGGGTGTATTTTTTTATGAATGTTGATGGATTATGCTATCAAATGTGCTAACATTATATATTATCACCATATGCTTACATTGCTTAGTTGTTGAGGACTAGTTGCAGCTATATTTCTTTGGTTCAAGTGCTCAACGATGGACTTCAACGAATGTCTGGATGAGGTAGGCCTATTATCTTGTATTGCTAGCATATTTGTCTATATACAATACTTGAGATTAGATTTGATTTCTATAGTTATTTCCGTCTATTGTGATTTACACCTAGCCATAGAGATATTTTCCTCATAACAACCATCAACTAGAAGCCTTAGACAAAGTCAAAATGCTCTTTTTGATATTTCAGGCAAGATGTCATTTTTTATATATCTATGTTGTTAGATTACGTTGCATCTTTTATATTAATACAAATTCCCCATATCCATTTTTTTAAAGGTAAAAGATAGTTTATATTAGAATTTTATTTGTAAGTTAAACATTTTAATATTTTGATTTTTCCCAATTTGTCATCACTAAAATTTAGTTAGGGAATCTTTGTTGACATCACAATTTTGGATTGCTCAAACTGTTATTTTTAATACAAAAATGGATTTAGCACCCTCAAATATCCATGATTGCAACTTGATCTATTGGTATATGCATTCCATCATTCAAAAATTGTTCCTACTAGATTTCAAATGAATATTACCAATTTCAAATACCATTTTGAGTGACCACAAAATCCCCCTTTTGTAGAATGTTTAGGAAACATATTAATATTTGGTAATACTCAATGTAATTGTATTTAAATTTCCACTAAAGAGCCACCTGGAACTCACACTGACCTAAAATAAATAAATAAAATATATTGACCTAAAATGTAATTACTAGTGCTTTATTAGAATAAAATTATGTTAGATAGATTAAAATAATTGAAATACGTTCTTTTATAATTATGATGTAAGGTGTTTCCTTCCTATGAAGTGTTTTGACTTGACATGTCTTGATTTTCTAATCCCAACACCTAGGTATATTTCTTACTAGTGATTTCCTTGATGTAAATCAAATTAGCAGCTCACAAAACAAAATACATTGACAAGAATAATAAACTCAAATAAATAGCAGAAGTGATAATGGAAACCAAAAACTCATACACAATATACAAAGATATTCTACCCATCAACTAAGCTTATCATTCCAATAACTTCAAATCTTATAAAGGCTCCCTTACTAGGAAAATGGCATAAAAACAAATACAAAAAACTATAGAAAACACCTCCAAATCCTAGCAAATCCTGGTTCGTTGTATGACCCTGAATTTTCACATTTTTCGAGAAGTACACTCATTTACTTAAGAAAACTTGTGTATATGCACCTGTCTCCACTAAAACCTGCATACACGTGCACTCATACTATACAAAAACCTCTGTACAACATGACCCTATTGTTGTGACTCCAATTTGCTGGAACTCTTTGTGGTCGCCCCTGATCTCTCTTCTCCCTGACATGTATTGATCTCTAGATGAAATTCCTTATCCACCTATCCAAGATCTCCTTGAGCAAAAGTCCTTCTCTGCTCTCTATGTCAAAACATCCTTCCTTCCTCCTTTAGCCTAGCATTACTTTTATAATATTGAGTTATGACCTAACCCAAATCTCCAAAGTGATTGACAGGTGAGATTAAATCTCACCTCACTTGATATCAATGGATAAGATTTAATTCACTTATGCTAATAACTTTAGTATTTCATTAAATAAACTCAACTAATCAATAAAATCACTTTACTTTAATAATTCCTTTAATTAAAGTAAATTATCAAGGTAGAAGGCCTTGCACGAGTTCCACACGTCTAGACACTTAGACATATGCAGAAGTACATGTTTGATGCTACAAACATCAACACTTCCTTTTAACAAGGAATGTATTCTGCACCACTCCAAGTTTGTCCTTGAAGAACACACACTTCCTTTTAACCAATGGTTTGGTCAAAATGTTTGCAACCTGCTCATCTATGGAAACATGTTGAAGCTTGACTACTCCCTTCTAGATCATGTCTCAGATGAAAATATATCTAATATCAATATGCTTGGACCTGTCATGGATTATTTGATTCTCAAAGAGTTTGATACAACTCTTATTATCACAGTATATCACTGTGGGATCCAACTCCTGATCAAATAAACCTGTAAGCAATTTGCAAAGAGAAATGGATTCAGAGTTATCCATACTCACTACCATATACTCTGCCTTTGTTGAATTGTGTGTTATGGAAGTCTCCTTCTTGTTGAACCATGTAATCATTGTTGATCCCAAGTTGAAGCAGCACCCCAAGGTGTTCTTCCTGTCTACGGCACTCCCTACCCAATCTAAGTTTGAATATCCCTACAACCCCACTCCATCGCCTCCAATATACCTCAACCCATAATCCATTGTACCTCCCAAGTACCTGAGCACATGCTTTGATGCTATCGAATGCACCTGCCTCGACTCCACCATGAACTGACTCAAGGTGTTCATAGAAAAACACATATATATGTCTTGATATTTACCAAATACATCAAGGACCCTATCAATTGCATGTATACCCTAAGATACACCAACTATGGATTTGAAGTGGAAACCTTATTCATTTTGGTAACCATAGTTGTATCCATTGGTCTATAGTCCTCCATCCCAAATCTCCTCAAGATATCCACTTTGTACTTCTCTTGACCAAGGAATATCTCTACCGATATTTTTCATACCTATAACCCCAAGAAATAGGGCATCAAGTCAATGCCCTTCATATTGAACTCTATAGATAAATATGCTTTGCACCTTTCTATAATCTCATTTGCAACTGTTGTTGGCACCCAAAGTTTTGGTTTAATCGCATGCACGTGCACACGACTAAAATTTTTGGTTTTGCGTATAACCAAGCTAATTCATGGAGAATGACAAGAAGTGTGCTTCAGACCAAGTTTTGATATTGCGTGGCAAGTTCAAGATATGAATTATATGTGTTGGTTCACGTTTTGTCAGTAGCATCATAAATCAAGAAGCTACATGTTGAAATCAAGAAAGGAATCGTCGAGAAATATTCTTGAATGATTAAGGCCAACAAAACAAGGGAACATGGAGGTGACAACAGATAAGATAGAGAGGTAGTTAAGATTTCCCCAATTCTAGAAGGCTACATGGACTATGAGCAGGTTCCACAAGTGTGCGTGGAAATTGGTCAGTAGAGCGAGTGGAGCAAAGCAGAATGAGACAAAGATTTTGAGTAGAGAAAGTTATAAAAGGAAGAGCGACATAAAAAATAGAGTTAGATGGTGAGAGATTTAGACACTCGTGTAGAATATTCATTGAGTGTTGTGCATCAAAGCTCACTATGAGCCTTTGTAATGTTTTAATGCTTCTGGATATGAGTCTAAGTGCATTATATGTCTAAGGTTTATAAGGATGCGCATGGCGTAGAATGTTGTAACTCTAGGGAATTATCTAAAGAGGACATGAGACTCTGTTGTTGTTGAATATAATTTGCTTACTAGATGTTTGTGTTCAAATGGAATGGAAGGAATAATAAAGTTGCAACAATTCTGATTTATCGTTTGTCACTCATGTGTAAGTCGGATATGTGTGTATATTTTTTTACTTATTGATTAATAGTAATTTGATGTTGATGGAGTGCATGAATGCCATCTTGAATGGATCCCTGATTATTTATCCCTTCATCCCTGTCATAATACTGAATGGTCTTTGTGATCCTCATTGCATCTTAGGTGAGACCTTCTTCGGCCATGGCTAAAGATTGATATGTAGATGCTGAAGAAGGACGCATGAAATCGTAAAATGATGCCAACAAATGGTTTAGTTGCAATTGTATAAGTTTGGCACAGATGACATCCTCCACTAGTGTGCATTAGAACACAAGCAAGACCCAATTATGTATGAAGCACATGAGGTATTGTTCGAGGACACAATGCATGTAAGATTATTGCATGCAAAGTTTAGCATACAGGGCTCTGGTGGCCCTCACTCTTTGCAGATGCCAAGGACAATTGTAAACATTGCGAAATATGTCAAATAATTGGAAAGCCATGTCAAAGAGATGAACTTCCTTTATTTCAGGTGACCGCACTAGACCCATTTGAAAAATGGGAAATAGATTTTGTGGGTCCTGTTAATCCCCCCGTGCATAACACTAGAGTCTACTACATTATTATCGTGACTGAATATCTAACTAGATGGGTTGAAGCCTTTCCATTCAATTATTGTACAACAAAAATGGTGGCGTGCTTCATTTTTTAAAATGTAATCACTAGATTTGAATTTCCAAGGGTGTTGATGAGTGACTAGGGGTCACATTTTCCAAACAATACCATTTAACAACTCACTCAAGAATTCATGATCCATCACCAAAATACCACTCCCTACCACCCTCAAGCCAATGGTATGGTTAAAGTTTTTAATAAAATTTTAGAGCATGCTTTAACCAAAGTTTGTAATGTGCAGCATGATGACTGGGATCAGTGGATCCATGTAGTGCTATGGGATTATTGAACAACATGAAAAAGGATGACAAAGCATACACCATTCATATTGGTCTATGGAAAATAAGTAGTCATGGTGCTCGAATTTGTTTTTCCTAGCCTCTAGGTTACCCTAGCAACACAAATGATAGATGTCCATCCCCTTCAACAAATATTAGATGAACTCATGGAACTAGAGGAGGACCAAATGCTAGCAGAGTTCATCCAGCTGGTTGAAAAGGAAAGACAAAATCCATGGAACGATCACAACATCTGCCATAAAATCCTCTAGCCTGGATCTTTAGTTTTGTTATATGACAACAAATATTTATAACATCCTGACAAATTACACATGCGTTGGATGGGTCATTTCTAGCTAGTCTACATTATTGAAACAAGTGCCTCCAAGATGGAAACATTACAAGGATAGTTTCTCAAGGGACTTACTAATGGAAGCATGTTGAAGGTTTACTACAGTTCGCAGAGGGAAACCATCATTTAGCTCCATATCTCAACTTTGAATGTTAGTAGAGAAGGATTAGTGTAGCATGTACAATAGGTAGCATATCTCATAGTCAGTAGACTTTACCTTTTGGACAACACATAATCCACATCAGTCACACAGACGAGCTCGATAGATTGATAGTTTTGCAAACTCCAGAAGGCTACGTGGACTATAGATAAGTGCCAAAAGTGTTCGGGGTAGTTGGTTAGTAGAGCGAGTGGAGAAGAGAATTAAGAGATAGAGCTCTCTAGTAGAGAAATCTATACAATGAAGCAGGGACATCAAAAATAGAGTTAGATGGTGAGAGCGTTAGACACTTGCATAGAATATTCATCGAGTGTTGTGTGTTGAAGCTCACTCTAAGCCTTTGTAATGTTGTAATCCTTTTGAATATGAGTATGAGTCTATTATCTATCTGAGGTTTATAAGGATACACATGGCACAATATGTTGTAAGTCTATGTAATTATATATAGAGGACATGAGACTATGTTGTTGTTAAATATAGTTTTCTTAGTGTATGTGTTTGTTTAAATGGAATGTAAGGAATAATAAATATGCAACAATTATGATCTATCGTGTGTCATTCATGTGTTAATTGGATATGTGTGTGTATTGTTTTACTTATTGATTAATAGTAAGTTTACGTTGATGGAGTGCAAGAATGCCATCCCAAATGGATCCCTGAGTATTTATTCATTCATCCCTGTCACAAGACCGAATGGTCTCTATGATCTTTATTGCATCTTAGGTAAGACCTTCGTCAGCCTTGGTTGAATATTGATATGTCGATGCTTTGGATTTTTTGTTGGTCAACTCTAGACCAACCCTAGGTATAAAATCCCCATTGTTAATAAGGATGAATGCAAGCGTGAAATGATGCAAACACCTGTGAGAAACAAATCATCCATGTAAAACACCAAGATAAGTGGATCCATGATAACAAGAATGAAATACAATTTATGATTCACCTCACTCTTGGTAAATCCCATACTCTGCAAATATCCATTAATCTTGGAATACCATGCCCTAGGTGCTTGTTTGAGTCCATACAAGGCTTTATTAAGACTGCACACATGAGACTACCTCCCATGTACCTCAAATCCCTAAGGTTTCTCTATACATACTTCTTCCTCAATGATCTCGTTGAGGAAATATTTCTTCACGACCATTAGGTGAATCCTTCACCTCATCATTGAAGTAATAGAAATAATAGCTCAAATAGAAGCATACCTGACAATTGGAGAAAATGTATCCTCGTAGTCCACTTCCTCTCTCTGGGAGAATCAAATCACCACAAACCTCTCCTTGAACTTCTCTATGCTACCATTTGCAACATGCTTGATCTCAAAAATCCACCTGGAACTCACAACTGACTTCGCCTCTGGTATTGAAATTATGTCCCAAACATCGTTCCTCATGATAGAGGTGTACTCCCCCACCATGGTATCCCTCCAAGACTATTGATTTGATGCTTCCTCAAAAATAGAAGGCTCAACATAAATTGTTCTACTCATAAGTTCCATATATTTTAAAAACTTCCTCATAGGCCTACTCTCCCTGACTACACTCCTAGGAGCCTCACCAACATCCCTAAATGTCTTCAGTAGCCACCTGGGTCTCTTGACATAACTAGAAGGGGATAACTCTTCCTACCCACCTAAAGTATGACTTCCTAAACTAGAAGATATTGATTGTTGCTCATCCCTTGGAGCCTCATGCTCATCGTCCTATGTCACTCCTGATGATTCTTGAAATTTCCTAGATGTCGAGTTCTCCTCGAAATTAAAATCTCTTCTCATAATTGTCTTACATTGTGTTGGTATGAAGATCATTTAATCCTTTTAGGTCTCACTATACCCCAAAAATCAACCCTTCTATCCTGAAGGCTCTAGCTTCATCCTCTTCTCCACAAGCACATGGATGTAGACTAGACAACCAAAGATCCTCAAGTTTCCTATCCCTGGATTCACTCCTGAGAAATCCTCTTTCATATTCTTGTCCCCCAATATCTTGTGAGGACTCATGTTCTACACATATATTGTCATGATACATGCCTCTTCCCAAAGAAACATAGGCAACTCCTAGTCCCTGGTAGAATCGATGATCTATTGGTTCTTTCTCTCCACAACCTCATTCTTCTTAGGGTTGTATGATACTGTCAACTCCCTATTGATCCCTACCTCCTTGTAGAAATCCTTGAAGTCATTAGAGGTTTAATCTCCCCCATTATCCGACCTCAAGAACTTGATCTTCTTTCCTGTATGGTTCTCCACCCAAGCCCTAAACTCCTGAAACCGGATAAAGACCTGATCCTTGGTATTCATAAAGAAGATCAAGGTTTTCCTAGAAAATTCATCAATGAATGTCACATAGAACAATGCTCCTTGCACTAATGCTACTGACATCATTTTTAATGTAATCCTAGCCCCAAGCTGGGTCACACCATGTGCAATAGGCCTTGTACCATGCACAACAACTATTCCCAGTGTGTGCGCAATGATTCAATCCTCGCATTAGAATATCACTTCCATTACTACTAAAATTGACTAGAAGATATTTTTAAATGTGGAAATAACACACAAAACATGACATTCTAGCTCATACACTCATTGAACATGCTAAGTAAAAATGTAAATGAAATATTTTAGATGTACACAACTACACTAAGCATATCTAGAAACATAACTAGAGATTTGCATGCAATAGTCTACTCACAACATGCATCAATAACCAAAATATCTTAGAATAAAATGTACATGAACTATATCATCATTTAACGCACATAAGCACAACAAACAAGGACACTTATATTATAAAATATGAAACCCATTGCAGAGGATGGACATTCCTCCCAACTGTATACTTGTTGTTCCAATTCTTCTAGTTCTCAACAAAAATTCACCCCCAAGTTGGGGCTATCAGTCCACAAGAGATGGTGGTCCCTAAGGCTAGCTAATGTCTCCCTCTTAGCAATCAATTTACCACAGCTAATTATAGTCCACCAACTCTTTTCCCCACAACCTGCACAACCCAAGGGATGAGATCCCCCTTCATTGCTCACAGTACCTTAGGCCTTCCAATTCCCCTTTAGGGATTGCAACATAAGTTGGATAGGAAATCTCTCTACTAGACCTCAGGAATATATAGCTTCCACAAGAATTCGCACAACAACAAAACACTTCTCTTGATAATTTTCGAGTAGAATGTTGTTCACATGCCCATAGCCTCTTTTTCCATGAAATTACAGATCCAAATAGCTACCAAACATGCCCACTATTACTTCCTTCAAGCTTAGACACTCATAACTCTCTTACTGTCAACAAATATCCATGTAAAAACTACTCTGCAAGAAAAAACGTGAATAAACATTATGCTCCCCCTACCCATACGAATTTTCTCTCTTTCACTTTCTTTCTTGACTTGAACTCTTCCCTGAGCTTATAGTACTTATCCCCCATGATATCAATAACTATGGGATGTAAGTATCACACCCACCCTCTTATGTGAATTCAATGATTGGGGTCTAGAACACTCAACCAGAAAATGGAAGGTTCATAGTAAGGATAATTTAGAAAGAAATGGTTTGGGTTTAATAGACATGGGTAAACTCTCTCTCCCTTGGACCCATTTCCTTTCTTGTGGAAACTAAGCCCAAAAATATCCTTCTATGTTCATCTGCAATTGGTGATACATTTTATTTATTATATTCACTATACATCATTTACATATTACATCACTTGGCCCTCAACCATACATTACATTTACAATATATATTGCTAGTTTTGGATTTGAAAATGGGGATGTTACATCGACCCACTCACATATGAATGTATAATATCCAATGTCCCCTTGAACCTACTCTCACTTCTTGGAAAAGTATCCTTTGTATTATTTTCATGTGCACACCCTTTGCACACTCCATGTTGCTCAACACTAAACTTTGGAAGACCTGTAACAATCTCCCTCAAAATCGGCAATGCCTTGTAGTGTAGGTGTCCCAACCTCCCATGCCATAGCTCACATTGGTTATCATTGTCGTGTACCAAGTCCTGAATAAGCTTTCCATGCAACCTCTATAAATTACCATCTCTAACCACAATGACCACTATTGTTTCCAGGATAGCTTTCTCTAGACATATGAGTATCTACCCTCTCTGAAAAGTAACGACAAAACCCTTATCGTCCATAACTAATACTAAGAGAAAGTTATTTTTTAGTCTTGGTACATAAATCAAATCATGGGAATCAAATGAATCTCCCGACTCAAGATAGAACAAATTAGTCCACCCACCCTTCACTGCATACTTGGCATCATCGCCAAGCTCCACATGGATCCACGAGTCCCTCTCTATCAGACTATTGAATAACTCCCATTCTTCTTTCATATGATGAGATGCACCACTGTCCAAGTACCATGCACTCCTTATGGTTGTGATGGTATAAAGTCAAGAAACTAGTAATAAATCCTTCTCAAACTTCGTTGCAAACTCATCTAGTTGTGTCTTTGTTGATGTTGTTGTTTCCATGTTTCATCTTCCCTTCTTCTTCTCTAGACATTAAAATGCATAATGTCCATTTTTATGACATGAGAAACACGTGATTTTACTCAAGTACTTATTCTTCCCTGATTATGATGTTCCTCCATCACGATTACCCCTCTTGTTGGAACCCTTTCCTTTTCCCTTCCTTGTCTTACTAACAAGGGCCAAGTTCTCATCACTAATTCCCTACTTGCTTCCTTTAGACTCCTCCCGAGTCTCTTCCTGGATACAATCATCCCAAAGTGATCCGGATTTATGAGAAAAATGAAATGAAACCATATATTTATAATATTAACATAGAGACACGGTGAGAAATAACATAGATACAATAAAACTTGACTTCTATTAAATAAGAAATATGTTGAAAACTATAAAATGCAGACTGAAAACAAGCTTGCTAGAATGGTGGCAGTTTATCTTTGAGAAGAGATGTGATGGCTATGCTCATTAACAAGAAGATCATTACAATGAGGCTTTGAAGGCCTTTTTACAATAAACATGAATTCCAAAACCCTAGACATACAAAAAACTAACCCTAGGAGTTGAAGCGCCAAAAGTCATGTGAGCCCTGTTGGGGTAAGTTAGTACATCAACTTCCCAGGGTCATGACTTTTTCATACGATTTCTGTTTAGGGAGCACAATATCTAGTTGGAAAGGTCTTGGTGAGGAGATTAATTTACGGGGCTCAATCAAAGCCTTTGGCTATGATTGAGGTGTCTGATCATGAAAAAACTTTGTTTAGGCCCCAGAAGTTTGGGACCCCAAAAACTGCTAAAAATAGTAAGTTGCCAAAAAATTGTTTTGGGCTAGTTGGAAAAGTTGGGTGGCCACCAAGATCCTCCTGGATCAATGAGGATCTCAAAGCCTATGCCAATTCGAGAGTTTTTCCCGAATGCATAATTCCTTCATATATGGTTCCCAAGACTTTGGAAAACCATTCAATGCCACATTAATGAGCTCTATGTCATCCAATTGATCCCCTATAGCTACAACCTGATCATGTACCTAAGTGATCCTCATGAAATAGCTGGTAACATTGTCATATCTAGACATATGCACAAATATGAGTTTATTTCTTAAGACTATCTTCATATTCCTGTTATCACTCTGGAATAATCCTACCATGGCATCAAACATATATTTCGTCATATTCTTCTTGGATAAGTGAGGAATTAGATGATCCTTCACTGAATCGAATATGTCCTACTGGGATTTGATCTCCTTCTTTTGGTGAACTTCCAAATATTGTGAATCTGTCAGTGGAAGAACTACTTTGTCCAAAATCTACCAAAAGTCAAATTCCTTCAAAACCAAAGTAACTCTTTCTTTCCAAGATAAGAAGTTGGATGCTCCATATAATCTATCTTCAACTCTCAGACTTTATACTACCATCCCTTAGATTTGACAATTTTCCCTAGAAATAACCTATTGTTGAAACCCCCTCTGTACTGACATGTACAATCCTGTACACGCCTGTCACCATTGCAACCCGCCCATGTATGTTCCTTTGATTATTTAAAACTGTGTATGTATGTACCTTTTCTTATTGTAACTAGCGTACAACTTCTTATGACAACAAACCCTAGTTCTGCTTCAATATGCTTGTTTCCCTAAAAACCAACCCTTGATTTCTAATTGATAGTTATAGATATGTTGAGATCTCCTTGCATATCTAAGAGATTTGTTTCCATCTATTGTGGATCTGAAATTTGGTTTCCTCTCAGAGTGAGAGATCTGATACCATGTTGATTTTCTAATATCGAGACCTAGTTATATTGCTTAGGTACTAGTGATCTCCTTGCTATAAATTTCTCAGAGTTGCAGAGGAGAGAGAGGGTTTCTGAGAAACCCTAGTTTGGGTGACCCCCATGGGTCAAACTACTTGTGTCTCATGAGGCACCCCCATGGGTCATTTAGTGCCCATCACATGAGGCCCCATGTGAGGACATTCTTCGTCCAACGAGGCTAAGGTAGATCCGAAGAATGATGCTATATCAGGTTTTTGATGCCCATAAAGGTATGGTTGTCTGAGATTTGATACATCATGGTAACTACATGTTTAAAGGTATGTCTATATGCATGTTTTGAGGGTTACATGTTGGTGACGTTATGGTGCATTCTTGAGGCATGTATTTGGTATCTTGTTGAGACATTGGCACATGCTTGAGGCACATCTTATGTGCATGGTGTGAGGCATATCTTTGGTACATGTATGAGGTACATTTATTGGTAATGTTGGTTCTTGGTTGAGGTACACCATTGATGCTATGGTACTTGATCTATGGCATGATTGAGACATATCATGAGTAATATAATATATTTTTGGGGTACATCTCTTGGTACATGGTTTATGGATGTTTCCACATGCTTGAGGAACATGGTTTATCTTTGCTACATGGCTGAGTGATGTTATGGTACCTTTGTATCTGGTTGTTATAGACACATCTTTGTGATGCTGGTACATGGTTGAGGTATACACTAGGTATATGGTGGAATATGTATGAGTGCTAGTGCACAGGGGTATACCCAGGGTTAAGCATTTAATTACCAACAAAACCATTAGACATTTTCCCTTTCAATATCACCTGCATAGAAAGTGAAGTCTCACCCGAGGCATCTAGAGGGGTTGCAAGAACCAAGGTTCTGCAGTGTTGAGGGGAAGTGAGGCGTCATTTGGGTCATTTACGTAGGTGCACAATTCTCATAGATAATAGTTACTTTGTTATAAAACATAATCCATGCACCAAATTACAACATCATATGTGATCTATATATTTAGCATAAACCAAAAAATAGCATATAATGCAAGAACATCATAACACACAGATTTACGTGGTTCACCCAACTTGGGATACGTCCACAATGGTTGGTTTCTTATATTGTTCATTGATAATTTTCTTAAAACTACACATTGTGCTACAAGATATGAAACAATAATATCATCCCAAACCTGCCTAGCCATTCTGCTATAGTATGATTTCAGTCCTCATTCATACTACAGATATCTTCCTTCACTCGACTCCGTTATCTAAAAGAATTAACAAATTGCATACACCATCAATCTATCTCCATATATTTCTATCTCTTACATATTTATACATAACAAAAGGGCTAAGCCAGTTACAAAAGTGGACAAAGTGTCCCCCAAAACTCATTACAAAAGTGGAAAAAATGTCCCCAAACCCCATGGTTTATAACCATTTTTTGCCTGCTGCGCATTGATCCGTTGCACTCCTTGGCATCGGCTCCCATCGCGCACTCTGGTTTATATTTTGATTTCCTTTTTCCCTTCGACTTCCTTTTGGTGCGGATCCTGAGACTTATCCAAAATGCCTCTCCAAAATTCCCCCAACACTCACATGTGGCTCGTCTCGAGCCACTCAGGCCTGTTTCTAGTGCACCATGAATGTGTTGAAGGTCTCCTTCATTATTATGGCCTTTTCCTAGACCTCCAATTCCTTATGCAAAATTTGATCGAATGTTTCGGCTGTCACGTGATCTTGCACCTTCTCGACACCTTCTTCAATTGCATGTTTGAGGAGTCCTTGAGTCGTTGTGAGGGTCATTGTCACTTTTTATGCTTCTTCTTGCAAAAATTCTATCTTCTACGTGTGGTCCTGCTGCTTCGCCCTGACTGATTCATTTTTTAATACAACTTTCATTTTTCATTCATCACAATTACCACCTCTACTAGTGGGAATGTGCCCATTGATGCTTGTAATTTCTGCACTTTTCCCTGCGTAGTCTAAATATTTTGACTTATCTCCTGTTGGACCCAGTCTTCATTTAGTTGTGTCCAAACACACATAGTTTCTGTATATAGTTGTGAGAACACTACTTCTAAATTTTTTATGTGATCGACCATTGTGGTCGCAGTTTGTTTCCTTGTCTCCCTCTCTCCATGTGGCATACTTTGTGTTATGTGTGCTTCTAGATCCATTATCCATGTGTGGAAGCTCTGAATGTCTTCACTTATCTTAGTAATCTACTCTTCCATCAAGGCCTCCTTCTCAGCCTGTGTTTTGGGATTACTTGATAGACTTGATCGATTGCCTTTTGCATTCGTTCCACTTTCTGCGTGACCTCATCACGATCTTGTTTGACTTTGTTGTATTCTATCTCTAAGGCCACATTTTCTTCTACAACATTTACTAGCTCAGTAGATGTCTGCTCGATGTGTATGTTCATCTCTTGTGTTGTTCCAATCTGTAGCTCATGCAACACATCCATTGGTAGTTGAGATAGAACTAGATCTATGTGACCTAATGCCCTAGCCTACTCTTGCAGCTCAGTTGTGGGGAACTCAACTACCCCTGGTGTTAACCTGATTAGCCTTCTCTCCCTTGAGACTTCCAAGGACTGGGAGATTTCTGGTCTGGCCTCTCCATTCTTGGTCATACTGGTTATTGGCTCCTCTTCCATTTGTCGCCCTGGTGCAATATTCACTTCTTTTAACAGTTGTCGCAATTCTTCCATCTATGCCTACATCTGTTTGTTCATTTCTTCGTGTTGTCGTGTTGCATAGTGAAATGCGTCGACAGTGGCTTCTTTTACCTAGTCACCAATATTCTCCAAGTATTCCTCTGTTAGAGCATGAATAATGACTTCCTTAACGCATTTGCTCTTGGGTCATTGATATCTGGATCTTCCCGTCTCTGGCTCTTTTCTCTTGCGGTCATTGCATGGTGTTGGCAATGGTGATGGATCCTCTGGCCCCTTCCCTTTTCCCTGGTCCCCTTATTCTTCATGTTCCTCCTCATTGACATTGTATAGTTTTGGGTTGGTTCGCACCGATGACTGTGTCTCTATGGATGGAATATTCCATTCCTCATCTCAATCGTCCATGATGTTGCCCCACTCTTCTTTTGTCAGTCTATATTGTGTCGGCAACCACTGTTGATTTGGGTCTTTCTTCTACTGAACGTATGTGTGGTGGTGCCCTGCCTTAAACCATTCCCCTGCCTTGTATCCCTCAACTACCTGAGGTAGTATGCATGGGGTATTTTCTATGCTATCTCTAATAACTTCCTTGTATACTTAGTGTCCATTTTGTGTGCTTTATGTGTAATGTACCATAGGTTTTGATAGCACACATCTAAGTAAGGATTCTCCTTCGACCCCAAAAATTGACTGTCATCTGAATCTCTCCAGGCTTCTAGCACGATATAGGATCAATAACCAAGAGTAGTGAAATTTTTTCCCCTTGTCCTATGCATCCTTGCAGTCTACCAAGAAATGGTTCAACAAAAATGTTTCCCAATTCATCTGGACACCTTCTACACATTGTTCTGTAGCCGTTATAACCGTTGCTGGAACCTGATCCTTTCTACATTTCCTCAATAATTTGTAGGCTAAGGATTGCATCACAAACCTTGTCATCGAGTCTCTTATGCTAGTGACATCTAGAATGTATTGTCCTCAAAATGTCTGGAACTTGTCTTTCATGCTTTTGACGATATATTTCTCCTTATTTTTATCGAAAAACTCAGACACATGGTCCATTCCTTTCAACCAAAGGCCTGTAAGGCACACTATAAAATCAATATTAATGGATATTGGCTTGTCTAGCCGGAGATATCCTCTGTGCACGCAACATAGTAGCATTTTCATGCATGTGATGATCTTCTGGCTCTTTCCAAAATGCGATATGTCAAATAGTTTTAGAACACCTTCTTTCTGCGACCCCCTATCCCACACCTGTGGTTTTATGATGATCATGTGGGTCTTAGAACTAATGAATTTCATCAAGAAATTACTAGGTACGAGCTTCAGAAACTTCTTTTCAACACTGATATCATGGTTGGCATACTTCAGAGCTGGTATTAGACCTAACATATCCCCTTATATTATGATTCCTTCTGGGATCGATGGCTCAACTAATGGATACCTGGCCTCTTTCTGTAAATGGATGTGTGTCACTAATGGATTTCTTGGCAGGATATAATCCCTAGTAAATTGTTCAGCTAGAGATGAAGTTTTGTTAAGCCCTAATATTGGCTCATTACCCCTTAATTAGGGCATATTAGATTAGTAATGTTATTTTATTTATGTCGGCTTTATTCCATTAGTTGTAATTATACCTCCTAGTCTCCTATATATACCAAGGAGACATTTCCATTTGGAATCATCTTGTACTTGAACATTTATGTGGGGTAAAAAGAGGTTTCCCCCTCAAAGAGGCTTATTATCTGAAATTATCTCTTTTTCAAGGCATTGAGTACTTATTCTGAGATTTTTCTATGCTATATTGATATTTGGTTCTTAACATATGGTATCAAAGCTCAAGGTCTTGGGGTTTCGCTGCTACATCTGAGACACCGTGGAATTTTCACTATAATTTTTTTTCTACAATGATTCAGAAGGAACAGCTTTGAGGATATTTAGTAGACAGATCAAGGTACGTTGGGTTAACATTTTAGCTCCTGAGGCCTTATACTTTTGGAGATAAAATAGTTTTAAGATAGGGTTATGGAATCATCCTGAATTGAGTCATTGCGAAATTTTCTCTATAAATTATTTTTTGTAACATTTCAGACCCTGAACTTCGGAGGATATTCTCAGAAATTAGTAAGGTAGCTTTGGTAGCAGTTTCAACTTCTGTTCCATCATAAATTTGTATATACACCGTATGGAAGATACGATATCAGACTAGTCCTATTGACTAGTCTCAAGCAGGTGTTCCGGGTAAAACAATCATAAATTCTTCCTAGAGTATCCAAATTAAGTGATACTAGTTGCATTAGATATTGGAAAGCCCATAGTAGTTTTGGTACGAGTTTCAAAATTTTATATCAATTATTTTGTGCAGGGCACGCTATACAAGTGAGATCTTCTGGAAAGGCCAACAATCAGCAAGTTGCAGGGAAGTTACCATAAATTCCACTTGGCACATCCAATTTTTATCATACCTGGGGAATTGAAGAGAAAAAATATCAAAGACCTACAAAAAATAAAATCTCATACTCAGAATGGCCAAATTTTTGGAGATACAATAAAAGGGAGATTGTCTAGCAGAACCACCTAAAAATCAAGGTTTAAAGTGATACTTGGCCAACATGCCACCAAAAAAGGCAACTTCTACACCAAATAAGCCTCCAGACAATCCTACTTGGACTCTTGATGAAGGTGAAGAAATGCGTAGGGACATAAATGAACTACAAAAGAAGATGGATTCAATCGAAGCTAAGTTGGATACTAAGATGGATGGTTTAAAAGGGGA
>ML779556.1:896581-938654 GCA_009831015.1 Picea engelmannii
ATACCACCCTCCTTCCATCACTTCTTCTCTAAAATAAAAATCTAAGGTTCAAGCAGTGGAAGATCACATCGAGCATCAACAACAAGTTCTCCAAATCTTAAAGGACAACCTGACCATGGCACAAAATCACATGAAACAACAAGTAGATCAACATCATAGTGAAATAAGTTTTGAAATAGGGGATTGGGTGTTTTTAAGACTACAACCATACAAACAGATGTCCCTCAAGCAAGCCAAGAAGGATAATAAATTATCACCAAATTACTATTTCCCTTATAAGGTGTTGCAAAAGATTGGTACTATGGCATACAAATTGGAGTTGCCTGAATCTTCACGAGTACACCCAATTTTCCATGTTTCATGCTTAAAGAAGGTTATAGGTGACAAGATCCCAGTTCAAACTATATTTCCAAAACTCGATGAGGAAGGAAAAATCATATTGGAGGATGAAGCCATCATTGACACAAGAATTCGCCAACTAAGGAATAGATCCATTTCAGAGTATCTCATTAAATGGAAAAAACTACCGACTAAAGATTCCACTTGGGAAGATGAGTCTTTTATACAGAAGCATCCAGAGTTACTCAAGCGTTGTGGACAACACTTGTCTCAAGCGAAGGGGCATGTTAAGCCCTATTATTGGCTCATTACCCCTTAATTGGGGCATATTAGATTAGTAATGTTATTTTATTTATGTCAGCTTTATTCCATTAGTTGTAATTATACCTCCTAGTCTTCTATATATACCAAGGAGACATTTTCATTTGGAATCATCTTGTACCTGAACATTTATGTGGGGTAAAAGGAGGTTTCCCCCTCGAAGAGGCTTATTATCTAAAATTCTCTCTTTTTCAAGGCGTTGAGTACTTATTCTGAGGTTTTTATATGCTATATTGATATTTGGTTCTTAACAAGTTTCTTGTGTTTCTTCGAATATTGGCGGTGTTGTAGGTTGGCTGTGCAATTTCTTTGGTACTAAGGCCGATGTTGTTGCTGCCTTGGGTTCCATCTTCCTCTGTGACATTGATTTCAACTACTACCTGGTTCTGGAACTCTGTTCTGGTCTTTTGATATGTACCTCTGGCTTCTTTAGTTGTGCAATCTTCATCTCTCTATGGCGAACAATAATCCTTTGTTGGTCCTTTGCGTGATTTTCTACTTCATTTCCAATTGTAGTCTTCTTTCACGCCTAATTTTTCTATCTAATCCACTAGTGGTTGTCATTTATTACTTTATTTTATTTCTCCATCACTTTGTATCTTCCACAAATTATCCGTTTGATTTGGAAATCGGTCAAGATCTCTTATATTTAATGTTATGTGGCACCACTACTTTCATCGCCATGATAACTCTTTATTGCACATCCCGTCATGGGGTGTGTTAAATGATCTTAGTTGTCATCTGAGCAATCTCATATTTTTGCGTGATCTCTTCCTTTTTCACAATATTTTTTTCTTTTTCTGCATTTACTTCTATTTACTCTTCTTCTTACATGCTCTTCTTCTTTACTTACTAACCTAAACTTCTCTTTGTTCGTAACTTTCAACCTCTTCTGTTAACTTGTTTCATACATTTTCCTATTTTTCCTTCTTTTCTTTCTTTTTCTATCTTTTCCTTCCTATAGTACACTATGATACAATTTCAAACTGTGTGACTCCTCTAGTGCACGAAAGGATGACCATCCCTATACAGTTTCAGTCGGATCCCATTCACTAGTCCTTTCATGACTTATCCATCCAACTGCTCTAGTTGAAAAACACCTGCGTTAGTCATATATCTGATAACATATGGTCCTATCCAGTGCATCATGAAATTTCTTGGGTGTTGTAAGAACTTGTTGTCGTAAAGCAGTACTAGATCTCCTATCTGGAACTCCTTCTTCTTGATGTGCCTATTGTACCATGCCGTTTCTCATTCCTTCTATACTTGCTGATGGAATCCTACAATAAGCGATATTCCTCTATTATTAGTAACCGTGATAACCTTTCTTCTACTGCGTCGGAATCCGTAAGGTCTGTCATTGCTGCAATGCACAGACTCGGTACAAGAAATTCCATGGGCATGACTACTTCTTGTCTAAATGCTAACTTGAAGGGTGTATGTCCTATTAACTTCTTGCATGTAGTTCTGTAAGCCTAGAGTACTGCAGGTATCCTTAAATCCCAGTCATCTCTCCCTATGTTGCACACCTGTCAATGCATTTTCCAGTATCTTGTTGAAGGCCTCCACCATTCCATTTGCTTGTGGGTGATATGGAGTGCTCTTTGGATGTTGTATCTGGAACTCTTCTATTAGTGCTGCAATTTTCTTGTTCAGAACGTGAGTCCCCTGGTTTCTCATAAGTATTTTAGGATACCCATGTTAGCCTATGGCTTACCTTTACCAATCACTAAGTCTAAATTGTCACCTATATTTGTATTATTCATTTAGGATATTA
Source organism: Picea engelmannii (assembly GCA_009831015.1). Lineage (NCBI taxonomy): Eukaryota > Viridiplantae > Streptophyta > Pinopsida > Pinales > Pinaceae > Picea > Picea engelmannii. The sequence continues at coordinate 899,019 of ML779556.1, forward strand.
GTAATATATCCTCAAGTGATGACTAATGATTTAGTTAAGATTTCCTAGCCTAGTCATCATGCATGATTTTAGGATCTAGAGAAAATCTCTCTATGAGGTGGCATCACCCATTGTACTATAAATATGTAACATTGGAGTTAATATATTTACTGTTGGCTAGTGAGCCTTTTCTGCTATGTTGTTGTTCTTGTTTATGTTTTAACAATTGGTATCAAATACATTATGGTCTTAAGGACATGGTAGCTCCTCTCTTGGTAGTCATTCATGAGAGGTGAAATTTGAGTTGAGATGATGGTGCCAAAGTTTTACATGAGGAGAAGATAGTGTCAATTTGGTGTTTTGCAAATTGATAATATGGCGATGAATCGGGTCGAAGCAGGCTACCAGATAGAATATAATCTTGGAATGCATACGATGGAAAAGACAGGAAAATTGATAGCAACATATCAATACTCACAACAACAATGATCTGATCCATGCAATCTACAAATGCGAGCCACCATCGACTCAAGCAAATTTGAAGTGATACATAATGACCTAGATCTACACTCAATGGATCTTCCTGGTAATAGACATGTGAGCTGGTAATAGACACATGAGCTATGTGTGTACGTGATCTGCTGTGTAAAAGAGACTGTTGTGTAAAAGAGACCCTACGCAGAAATCGTTGAAGGAATTGTCGGTAAAGAGAAGCCTGTGCAATGCCATCTGCGTGAAAGGAGATATCCAGCTATGCAAATCGTTGTGAAGAGGATCCTGTGAAGAGGACTCGGTTTTTTATAATTTTACTGTATTGCATCATATTCTCTCTGTTCGTGATTTCTCTAGCAAGGATTCTCTCTATTGCGCAGAGGTTATTGACTGTATTGCAGTGGTGATGCGACTGGACGCTCGGGAGAATATCGATGGAGAGAAGGCCTCCGTCTGAGTATATCTGAATCTGAGATCTCAAAATATATGGTTCGAGTCACAGATCTGGATCTGGATTAAAATCTAGATTGCCTCTACCTCTCTTCCTCGCACCATTCTCCATGTAGATGAAATAACATGTCTCAAACCTCCAGCTACATGCTACGAAATTTCAGTGTTCTTCATCTATTTGTGCCTGTAATCAAGCTCCCATGCATGTGAATGAATGATATTCTAGCCATTGACAATGTTCAACAATCATATTTGTCAGATATCAAGCCTTAAAAATAAAAATAAATAACATATAGAAGTTAAGTTTTGATATATATATTGTTTTTCATCCATAAATAACAATCTGAGTGCAACCATTGAAGGTTTGAAAATTGTATTTTTTTAAAAGGGTTAAAACTGTATGGTTGAACACTTTTTTGAAAGGGCGTGGAAAATATTTTAATAGGTGGAAATTTAAGGATACAAAGGAAAAATTCTCATTGAAAAGACACAATTGTATCAATGTTTTTCAATAAAAGATTTTTATTTTCCGTGGTGGTTATGTGGTGGACCTGTCCCGAAATTGAATAAGGGGGTCTCACTTACATATGGTGTTTGTGTGTAATGATGCATGTGATTATATAAGTCTTACACTTATATTGTTTATTGTCTAGATTTGACATAAACATCTGTGTAACATGTTATTTAATGCATCCTATATTGAGTATAAGAAAATAAAATTCAAGCAAAAGTAATGTTAATCAAGCAGTGACAAAGGAATACTAAAGAAAATGCACAATTCAAGCTTGTAATAAAAGGATAATTGGACGTGACTAGAAGTCAAAGCATCATCAAACATTCATACTCAAGCAATCAAATCATATCAGTGAATGGAAATGCTCAGTCTACTGATATGATCATGACTTCCCGTGAAAGCTATGCAAGTGGAGTTTGATATCAGCCAAACCATTTCAGTTGTCGATGCAACCAGAAACTTGAAAAATTCTTGATGGAGGATGTCAACGAGGACGATTGGTATTCCTGTTTATACTATCGAGGGCACAGGAAGCAGATATTGAGATTTAGAAACTCCTCTTAACCAGATCAATTTGAGTGGAAGACGTGGCTCCATCTTCTATGATATCAGTATTCAAGTAAAAGAATTGTTGTATTATAAATTCTTGTGGGTTGATAGATTTGATGTTGCAGTGGCATATTATATCTTTGTCAAAGGTTTAAAAGATTTTGGAGAAGAAACCATGTTTCTCTTTTGTAAAACAAAAGGACTTTTAAACCCATGTTTTTCCTATGAAGACTTATATGCAAAATGTTAGTAGGCTTAGTGCTTGCCCAACTTTGTAAAAAGGAGTTATCAGGTTCTTCTTATAAGTTGAATTCAGAAGTGAACACCATTGAAGGCTTATATTTGTATTGTGATCATAAAAGAGATACTCATAATAAAATTGAAGTCTTTTTCTCTATGTCCTAGATCCGCCCGACATTGAATAAGGGGATCTTAGGTACACTTTGTGTTGTGTGTGATGGTAAGATTTTTTATGGAATATTTATGTCATTATGTTTAGTGTTGACATAATCATACTTGCAATTCATCATTTAACACAACAAAAATGAAGTTCAAGCTCAAATTCATGGCATTCAAGCATATATGAAGAACATTCTCAAGCATTCAAGTCGTCAACTACATTAGTAAATGGACAAATCAAAGTTTTCGAACTCAACCCATCATGGAGCATTTGAAGTTAAATTGTAACTTGCAAACAATGTTTGTTGTAAGATTACTTAATCAGGATTTATTGTAACTTGCAAACTGTCCTTTTGTAAGTTTACTTATCTTTTTGAAATCAAGTTAAGTTGAATTGAATTTGTCATAAGGTGCATTTTTAGCTGAGCCCAATACCCTAGAGTCATTTTGAGTCGTAATTGACAAGGATGAGTACTTGAAACTCAAATCATTGTAATACTTTGGGATGCATTTTCGATGGTAACCAACATCCTCAACTTCCTGGAAGCAAGTTCAAGAAAACAAATTCAATCAAGTGTGAAGTTCAAGCAAGCGATTCAAGTGAGCGAGTTGCAAATAAACCTTCTTCTGTCGAGTCAAATTGTAACAGGGATTTACCTGCACAAGGAGACCTCTTTTAGTGTTTTGAAAATGGCTCGAACTCTCGAATTATTAGAGTTACTGAACACTCTAATAAACACCACTGAACATAACACTGTGATATTGAACAAAGAAACTTTTCAATTGGTTCTAACTTGTTTGCAAGTGACGCAAGCTAAAGTTAGACTTCTTCAATCTCTATCCCAACTATTGAATGATGAGTTGTCTGATCTAAAAAATAAACATCCAGTGAAGTGTTCTGAACTTTTTTTTGTTCAGCACAACCCTCTCTATGATGATGATGATGATGATGATTCTTTTGATCAACATTCAGTGAAGGAACAACACAGTGATACAACTTTAGAATCAGTTTCAGACGAAGTTGAATATATTCATGAACCTACATTTCAAGAGTTTCCTTTTGACTTCAGTGAAGGAAACCTTTCAATGCTGCAACAACAAGCAGTAAATCAACATCCACGGATTTCAAAACAACAGGTTCATAATACTCTTTCCAAGCCCATCATCAGACCTTGGGAAGAAATTATCTACAACAAGAATAAAACAGGACTTGGATATGACAAGGAAGTTACCTTTCATATTCTTGATTATTCCATACCAATCAAGTTCCAAAGTGCTGGATTCCTTCAAGAAGCTTCAACTTCACTTGTTCAAGTTCAACATCAGAATGATAAGTGTCAACATTGTAATTGAGTTGGTCACATGGAGAATCAGTGTTTTGATCTCCGTCCTTGCCAGCATTGTGGCAAGCATAACCATTCTTTAGACAGATGTTCAACACTGAAGAAACCTATGAGATTGAAGATTCACTATGAGTGGATTGATCCTTGGAAATGGTCATCAACAACCAAGCGATTACATAAGTCTTATCGTAGAATTCAATCTTAAGTAAAGACCAATCTTGTAACACATAACATTTTTGTACCTCACATAAGTGGTCCTCTTATGGCATAGCTTTAGAGCATGGCCCTCACGAGATGAGATAACATGTGGTTTTTTCTGCATGCCCACTTTGTGTTGTACTCAAATGGAACAAGTATGGTACTCTCTTGAGCCTAGAAGGGGGGAGTACAATGATGTAACTCTCATGTACCTTAAGGGGGGGAGTTCAAAATTTCAGTGAAGATGGTTCATGAAACCACTTGTGGTCTCTCCTTTCAGCTGACAAAGGGGGGAATTGATGATGGAATTGAAGATGGTTGTCAGACAGAAATTTTTGACAACAACAAACATCAAGTATGCCAAATGGGCATGAAATTTGCCAAATGGGAAACTACAGTCTATAGATGACAAACTTTGGCATAATTATGGTTCAATAAGTTTAAGTTGAATCATATAGATTTTTATTTTGAGAGAAATGATGTGAACATTTGGTTCACATAGATGGTCATTCAACCTAGCAGAGGACAAGAAGATCCTTTTGCATTGCAGCTTGGCATTTGATTGAGTTGTTAGGCATTTTTCATGGATGTATTAGACTAGAAGTTGATTCACTTCTCTTGGTTCACTCTCATGAGATTGGAGTTTACATAAAGTAAACAATTTGCATGCATCATGGCTCACATGATTACATTGTGAGATTTTCCAGAGATGGCAGGCTTTGACGGGATTATGGTTCAATGACTTGCAATTGAATCATACACAGTGTACATTGGGATGTTGTTGGACACCTAAAAGTGTCAAGATTGGTTAGTGGTTATCCAAAAAAACCATCATATACATGATATCAATTGGTTAGTGGTCATCCCAAACCACAGATTCAGAGAGCACTTCAATGATGCACTGATAGTAGAGTGGTGATACTACATGTTCACCAATTAGCAGAAGACATCATATGCTTCTAGCTAAAATACTTGGCAAAATGATCAAATTGTCAAGCAATCAAGGAATGTTCAGATATTGCAATTGTTCACTTCCATATCTCAGCTCTCTTCCAGTTCATTTCAGATGAACCATTCAACATCTAGATTGGCAGTTTTTCAGGCAGTTCTTCATTGAGGCTCGGCACAGGAGTTTTAGTATGAAGACTTGGAATTGATACTAGTTTATGCTTTATTGCTGGTATTATTGATCGGATTTGTGATTGAGGGGGGGGATTGTTAGCCTATGGATTACCTTTACCAATCACTAAGTCTAAATTGTCACCTATATTTGTATTATTCATTTAGGATATTAGCAATATATCCTCAAGTGATGACTAATGATTTAGTTAAGATTGTCTAGCCTAGTCATCATGCATGATTTTAGGATCTATAGAAAATCTCTCTATGAGGTGGCATCACCCATTGTACTATAAATATGTAGCATTAGAGTGAATATATTTAGTGTTGGCTAGTGAGCCTTTTCTGCCATGTTGTTGTTCTTGTTTATGTTTTAACAACCCAAACCTTGTAACTATGTTCTCGAACAAGAATTGTACAGTTGTATCTGTGCTGCAATCTATAATGGGTTTTTATTCTACCCATCTAGTCAAGTAGTTTGTCATGGTAATTATGTATCTCGCTCTTGTTCTTCTTGTTGGTGGGTTAATAGGTCCAACAAAATCCACTTTCCATTTTTCAAATTCTTGTAAGGTAACTTACGGATTCAAGGGAATCGCATCCCTTCATGAGGGTCTTCCTACTCTCTGACAGACGCCACATCTCTGGAAATATTATTTTGCGTCCTTATGGAGGGTAGGCCACCATAGCTCTGTGCACAATATCTTATGCGCTCTCTCCTTTCTTTTGTAATTTCCTACTGCAATTCCATCATGTTCTTATGCTAAAATCATGGGTCTTTCATGTTCTAGCACACATCGTCGCAATATCCCATCTGTTAAATCCTTGGTCTGCACCTCTTCCTTCTACTCATCAAACAAATCTATTCATCTATCAACCTAGCCCTTAGTTAGTTTTTCTTCTTCACTGTGTGTTAAGTCATTTTTTTTTAGTCATCCCTTCTTTGCTTAATATTAGTTGTTTTGATTTTTATAATATTAACTCGTGTCTTGATTTGAGTTTGGAAAATTTACTATCACCATGTTTTATATCATTGATGGATAACAAAGATTTAACCTAAGCCTAAAAGTATAAAGGTGTTGATTGCAAGAATGCCATCATTCTTGCAATCTACAAATAGACTCTTTTTTATGAGTTTTTATGGTTTAAAAATATTTCAAAGTTTGAATAATGTGCGTTGGCACCCAAATCACTCATATGTTCCTATTACCCTCGAAATCATGCACATTGTTTCCCTGTGCAAATTTCATTGCAAGTTTTGAGTGAACAATAAGAAACGCATATCCTCGACCACCATTTTCAATAGAGGTAGCTAGGGCATGATGATACCACCATGAGAGCATTGGCAGTTAAACAAGGTAGAGCTAATAGGGTTCGAGTTGTTTGAGGCCATACCAGAGATCAAGGAAATTTTTATCAGGTGCGAGTGGTATGATTTCATTTGCGCCTTCAATGGGCACCATACAAAAATTGCTATGATCTTTGCACAGAACTTTGATGGATTCCAGATGAAAATTGGGGATATAACCATCCACATAATAGAACATTTCATTGCTAGAGAATGTACCCTCCCTATCAGTGGTGAGAGGTGGTTCAAGAAATGGAAATTACTGGTTGAAGTGTGCAACCAGTTCCTGGTAGTAGAACATCAAAACCCCGATTGGATCCAGGGCATCCCGATCCATTGGATGAGAGAGGAATGGAGGACATCTTCTCATCCATATATAGGTACATCACTGGAGAAGGTAGGTTTTCAATTTTCCATTTCTATCATCTCAAATTTCTCATGCATTTAAATGGTGATAAGGAGATGAATCTCCCATTCTACCTTCTCAAAATCCTAACCAAGATGTCAAAACTAGTCTAGAATTATCCACAAACTGCTCATAAAAGTATCTACCATCAGGGATTCATAAAAATACTAGTTATTTTTTCTCTCAGTGAGTTGGGAATGTCTTGGGAAAAAAATTTAGTGTCTCTAGGGTTACAGGATGAAGAGCCAGACACTTAGCAATCAGAAGAGCAGGAAATTGAACAACAAGCATCAGAGTAGGAGATTGAAGTTCCCTAGGCATCTAGGGTTTTCACAGAACCTGGAAGTTCATCAAAATCCACCCAACATTCCAAGGAAAAAACACTAACTACAAAAAGAAGGACCAGATCAGACAAAGGAAGGTCCATCACTCCATAAAAAGAGGAAATACCTCAAAGGAAACTGAGGTCATCCACACTGAAACAAAGGGCCAGGAAAGATGATAAAATTTATGTCATAAATTATGTCAGAAAGGGTAAAGAACATGTTTTTCCAACAGTCCAACCATCTCCTGAGCATCTTGAGGTTGAACCTGTGCCCATTGGTATGCAGGCAGGAAAAACTCCTAAATTAAAAGAAAGCAGACAACAGAAGAATAAGCAAGCTAACCATGAAGTAGTTACAACTGAATTTGTGTCATTTGATACACAGATTTGGAGAGCCTCCTGAGGAAAAACATGAAATAAATAAAAAGGGGAAGCAAGTCCCATAAATGCCAAGTAAACCAAATTGGAAGACTAGGCTGACCAACCAGTTGAGGATAAACTCCAAAGCATTGTTTGAACCATCCCTCAAGGAGAAAAAGCCTCTTATAATTGAAAATCAAGATGCTAATGAAGAACCCTTTGGGTTTACCAACATGGAGGAAATGGCCATCCATACCTTGAAGGAAATGTCAATAAGTAAGACCAGACAGAAGCACAACAAGGGACGGAGCTCAGGTATTAAACCTATTGATTTGGAAACATAATACATTGTTGGTCTAGACCCATAGAAAGATTTAGTAGACATTGGTCCAAACCCAGAGAAGGATTTTGAGGAAACTATTCTAGAAAGAGAGCATGACCTAGAACAGGTTTTAGAGGAGACCAAACCAGAGGCAAGGGGGAAAATCATGATGACACATGAGACTATGAAAGAAAAAATTGAAGACAAAACTGAGAAGAATCCCATGTATGAGATGAGACCTAGGAAAGCTAAGCTCTCCATTGATCACAATAGGCCTGTTGTTGATGAAGAGAATGAACTTAAAAATGGCAACAAAGTGAAAGAGGAGATCAAGCTTAAAGTAGAGGAGATGGAAGACAGTAATAAATAGGTGGAAACCCTCAATCAACATAATGTTAGTAGGAGGTAGCATATTCAAGAGCTGCAACAACAATATCAATCTCATGATATGAAACATTCAAAACTACAGTGAAAGTACCAAAAGTTGCAAAAGAAACATCAAAAGACATGCATGTTCCTAAAAGAAATCATCTAAGTCTGTGTTGTCAACAAGTATGGGAATCTGAAGCATGTGTAAGTTTTATTCCAGTGTTGAAGGTTTCTTTCTCCAGCTAGTGGCATACGTTTGGATCCATGCAAAGTCAACAAGAAGTTCCATCCTTTGAAGACTCTTTTTCTATAGCTCTTACCCTTTTTTTTATCAGCAGTGACTCTATTTTTAGTTATAGAATCTTTTTTTTTAGTTCAGATACCACAACTAGTTGCACTGTAATTTATTTTTGATAAAAAAAATCTTTTGATTAGGTCAAAGTTGTGGGCCCAAAAAGGGGGAGTTATCCCTACAAATTATCACTTGAACTCTACTTCACTCAATGTATGAAGTTTTTTTTTTGAAAAGTGATCATAACTAAATGGGGAAGTTTGAGACCTACAGATAAGAATGTAATTTATGACATAATTTATGACATATGTCATAAATTATGAGATATGTCATAAATTAATTAATTAATAAATTTTGTGATAAATTGATTTATGAGATATGTCATAAATTATGACCTAGATCTGAGATATGTATTCGAATCCTTTTGATGGATAAATACAAGAATATGAGAATGTAATAAGGTTCATCTTTTTTGGGTGCATCAAGCTATCAAGATATAGATTGGGCTTATGAAGTGTAAATATATACAAAGTTTTCTACTCAGTGAACATAATTTCTGGTGAACAAACTGTCTTTTTCTCAATCTTGCTTGTCTTTTCTTCTTATTTGGATACATGTTGAATGTCTTGCAAAGAAAATATTCTTTCTCTTTCAGCTAATGTGTTTACAACCTATTGAGAAGTGTATTCCAAGTATTGTTTTAGGTTTAATGCAATGTGTTATATCTAAAATTTCTAGCTGCAAGTGATAAAGTGTATGCTTGTCAGTTTTTCTGTTCTACTTTTACATATTTTATCTGCTACACCAGAATGCATGCCACTGGCTAAGGGAAATATTGTGGTGAATATTGTGAAATAGTCCAATTAGACCCCTTCCCTTGAACCTCATCTATCAACTGACCATTAAAACAAATAAACCAAACTTATAAAATCAATCATTTCAACAACTGAGGTGGCCTAGCTCTGCCCTTAGCAGTTAGGTGCATACCTTAGGACCAACACCATCGATGCCTAAATTATATAATTTTCTTGTGATCAACTGATAATTGGATGATATGACCACTATTTGTTTCATCTGAGCTACTATATATCAAATGGAGCCACCCTTGTGCTTAAGTATTGGAAAATTTATGCAAACTTGTCGTCTACCAACTTGACTGAAAAAAAATTCGCATCTGGTAAGATATTGTCTAAGATGCCTGCATCCTCCCCTGTAAAAATCCATGACAAATGGTCTAGTATTGCATTTAGTTTTCCTGGCTTCGTGATAACTTCAAAATCATACTCCTGGTANAACACTAGTTTGAAAATTAGATATCTGAGTGAAGAATGGTCTGTATACATATTGAAGTGGGATCCCAACAGGTAACGTCTAAACTTCTGAAAAACATACACCATTTCCAAGCCTTCCCTTTATGTTGTCGTGAATTTTTTATCGACAGTCGACAACTTCCTACTAACAAATGAAATCAGATGATCTAACTTGCTTTCCCCAGGTTGGGCTAACATTGTATCGAGTGTTATTGATGATGCGTCCAATTGGACGTGAAACTTTTTCTGCCAATCTCGGAATACCAGAATGGGTGCAGTTACTAATTTCTTTTTCAATACATCGAAACCTTTCTTATAGTCTTTGTTCCATTGAAACTTAGCTATTTTCTTCAGTAACTTCTCTATTGGGGTTGTAATCTATGCATAGCCTTTAATAAATTTGTAGTAGTAACCTGTATGACCCAATATTTTTATCAGTTGTCGCACTGATTCAGGTGGTGGAAAATTAACAGTTATTGCTATCATGGTCAGATCAAGTAACAAACCTTTTTTTCATACTACATGGCCTAACAGTATCCCGAATGGTGCGTCGAAAATACATTTCTTCAAGTTTAACGAAATATGATAATGTCTTCATCGCTCAAGTATCAACCTTAAAGTTTCTATGTTATCTTTAGCAGGATAAAGACAGTCCAGTCATCTAGGTATACTTCAATAAATTGATGGATACAATCCTTAAATACTGTGACAACTACTCTAGAAAACACAGCAAGTGCATTATTTAACCCAAGCGACATCACTGTGTACTGGAAGCTTCTCCACTCCATCGCAAATGTTGTCTTGTATCTTTCTTCTAGCAAAATCTTTATCTGATTGTATCTTGAAAATCCATCGATGAACGAATAGGCCTCTTGTACCCCTACATTTTCCAACACTTCATCTATAAAGGGGGTCGGAAATGGGTCATGCAAGCAGGCATCATTCAATTTTCTCAATTATACACAAATTCTAATACCCCCTCATCTTCTTATCTTGAACCACTATTAGAATTATCCACTCATATTCTGCGACGGGATCAATTATACCAGCTTCTATCATCCTGTCAAGTTCTTCTTTCACTTTTTCCTTATACTTTGGATTTAAATTGTAAGGCCTCTATCGCATTGGTTTAGCATCTGGTTTCAGTGGAATCTTCATCTCACCTAATTCTCCATCTATCCCCTTCATCTCTGAAAAGGTGGTTGGTAAAATATCTTGATACTCACGCAATAAGTCTACAATCTTTTCCATGGTCTCATCTTTCCAATAATTCCCAATGTTTGCAAACTTTGGCTTCTCCTCCATGCCAATGTTCACTTTTCATACTCTAAAGGGCTTCGTGTATGTGTTAGATTCAAGTGTTTGACCTACTACATTGTTCTCCCCTTCAATTTATGATACCTGTACATTTATTAGGTCTTCTTCATATTTGTCATCCTCGGTAATGTTATAACATTCCAATAATTCATGAGCTGTCACAGACTCTTTGTGTGCACTATATGTAAGTACTAATTCTACTTGTCCTTCTTCCATAAAAAAATTTCCTCTAATGACTTGTAAGACTGCATCAACTAAAGGTGACTCATCTTCAAAATTAAATGTTACCTTAAAGTTTTGGATGAGCCCCTCCCAGTTCTCCATTCCCCCATGCACTTCTAATGTTGAGCACCAATTCATAGGATATGTCTCCAACGTTTGTATGAACCAGTGCATCCATTCCTGTTTCGGCACCTGCTTCCAAGTTGTGTCCATATATTGCGCAAAGGTTGGACACTCTTCCTTTCTATGGCCTTTTGTCTTGCATGTTATACACCAAACATGTTTGTGTTTCTCCTTTTCTTTCATTATCTCTGATAATTGATCTCTCAGCGCAACCAACTGTGACTATACCTGCACCATCTCCTACATGAGATGCTTCTAATTTCATCGCAATTTCCAATGCTTTGGGTTGCAACGTGACCTTTTGCTATGTTAACAAACATTGAATGTTGGGTAATAGGTCTAATATAAAACATTCTCTGTGCTATTCATCAAGAATCTAAAAAGTTAACCTACCCAATACATCTTTAAATCTCTGGTTGAAATCCCAAACTGTCTCGTTTTGTACTTGCTTGATTTCCTTTAGTTTTGTAATATATTGAGATTCATATTTTCTCTTCCTGAATTCCTTTAGGAACGCTTGTCCGATTTTTTCCAAAGTACTTGATTGTCTGGTCAGTGTAGTTGTTTGAAACTTCATATATCACAACAGTTCTCTGCCTCTAAATGCCATAGCCAACTGTGAAATTTTCGTCGCCTCATCCTAGACATTCTTCACAGTCCATATTGTGTCACACACAAATAAGTGTTTCTTAGGGTCCTTCGAACTTGTTCGCTGAAACTTAGGCATTCTCAATGTATAGTCTACCCCTGTCATTGTATTAGTTGTTGTACTTACCCTTAGTGATGTTGACTGGCTCTAGTTTGTTGTGTTGTTCCCACTACTCTAACTATTTCTCTGAATTCCTCTGCTTATTACAATTTCTCTTGAACAAACATCAATTCCTACTTCAATTCCTAATGACGCATATGGGGTCATGGTTTCGATGCAGATTTCGATCTAAGATGGACTTCCTTATGTTGGGTAGTATTGAGGGTCTCTTTCTTTCCTTTTCCTTTCTTCGTACGGTGTGATCTGAAGTTTTGCACATGGGTCACTTTCCTCGAATTCTCTGTGTTGCTCTCCCTTTCCATCCACAGTCTCCTTCTTACTATATCTAAACGTTTTCCCATGGTGCAATACTCCAATCTCTCCATCTGAGTCAATGTCTTCTATCGACATCTTCAGCGCATCCGCTTCTTACTCATCCTTCCAAGTAGTTAATGCGCTCAAATATCTTCTGCACGAACCCTTGAAGAAGTCCCTCTCCAAGACACTATATGAATGGGTACAGTGACAAGTTGATTGATGTATCAAAGACAGTGGCAGTGAAAATATCAGTGGTAGTGACAGGTTGAGTCTACACTTATATTTTAGGGAGGTAGGAAGAGGCAAGGAAAGGGGGTCATAGCCTCCTTTTGGTTGGATCCAGAGAACATAGGGAGTTGGAACTTCCTTCAAGTTGGAGCCTGTAAACTAGGGGGTTGAAGCCTCCTTCTAGTTGTAGCTGGAAAATTTTGGGATTTATAGCTTCCTTTAGGTTGGAGCCTGTAAATAGGGGGTTAGAGCCTCCTTCTAGTTGGTGTTGGAGAATTGAGAAGCTGGTACTTCCTATGAATGTAATCTTGATATATATACAAAAGAATTTTGTGGTTTTCTCCCATTTGGGTTTCCACATAAATTTTGGTGTACTATGTATCTTTGGTTTTTTATTATGCAGTGATGAATGATATTGTTTACAATGCAATAATATACTGAATTCACAAGTGATCAACTATTGAATGTTGTTGATAAATTTAAAGTTTATATATTGTGATTGAAAGTGGTAAAAACTGTTTATACTGATTCAGCCCTACCCCTACCCCCTCTCAACATTCCAACATTATGACCTAACTCTAATCTCCAAAGTGATAGTCGAGTGAGATTAAATCTCACCTCACTTGAGATCAATGGCTAATATTTAATTCACTAATACTAATAACTTTAGCATTTCATTAAATAAACTTAACTAATTAATAAAAACACTTTACTTTAATAATTCTTTTAACTAAAGTAAAGTATCATGGTAGAATTCCTTGAACAATTTCCACACATCTAGACACTTAAACATGTGCGCAAATACCTGTCTGATGCTACAAAAATTGACATGTCCAACCCTCTTATCCATTCAAATCCATTGGATGACAGTCGATTCTTCAAGATCATGCCATGTCAATCCCCTCTCCTATCGTTGTCACAATGGGAGATGCCACGAACTCCCAGCAGCTACTCCCAATCAACTACTCCCAATACTACACATGGTCATTTCCTCTCACAATGCGACCTTCTTTCATAACTTAACCTTCATGCTTAGGTTGTCTCTATCAATGGAAAATTCAACAGGATGTGTTGTATTGGCTCTTCAACTCTCTTCTCTAAACGAGGTCTTACTAAGTGATATTCAACAAAAACTCCAATCTTGTAAATCCTTATTCTTGACAATTCCCTCCTGACAAGTCGATTCAATAAACACATAGGCAAAGAAAAATAAAAGCCATACTTTACTTATTTTGGGTTTGTTAATTATTGGAATTTTATTTGATTTAGTGGAATGTGACATACTAGTCGATATGTTCGAGATGATGAATAAAGGTGTGAATCGATTGTTGGTGTCATGGCTACTGGGTTGGAGGGTCCTGAGTAACAAGTTCTCCATGCTCTACAATGAAAAACAAAATTCCAATTTGGGCGACAATGCCTCTTTAGTTAATTCAATTGGAACTCTTCCAGTCAATTATTTCCAGCACTTTACGCTGCCCAAATTTCTATGGAATTATTCGTGTCAAACTATTATTGGAAAGATCCAAAGTGCCCAATAACTACCAAGATATGGGGAAGCATACCTTCTTTTAGCATGTTGTCTGGAGGAAACACCTTCTTTAGTTGGATAATGATCCAATGTGATGGCATTCTTAGCGAACAAAGTTATTTGGAATTTCGTTGATGCCAATTTAGTGCATTCAACTACATGTTTGACGGTGTATCGTGTGTCCTACAAAGATCTTAAAAAGATCCAAAATTGTCTTACTGAGTGGAACATTGAGGTGAAGGTTACTTGTATTGACCAAAAAGCTATGATGTAATCATGATTTCACCATCTCTTAAGGGTTGGAGTCTATAAATCAAACCATGATGATAAAAAGATAAAATCCACAAGATTGATTAAATTCATGAAAGTTTATTTTACAAATTAGCAACTTTAAAATCTATTGAGCCATTATTATTAATAACTTGATCCAATCAATAGGAAAAAAAACAAAATATTATTTTTGGGGATTCCAATGTAAAAATTTAAAAGTAATTTTTTCTTTATAACTAATTTTAAAAAGATAATCAAATGAACTCTCAAAAGCTTTGTACAAATATTAAAAAAGTCATGGGATAAAAGAATTAGTCATCTATGTGGTATTTAAAAGGTGGGAAATCAAAATCACTTTTTCTTAAAATATCGTGTGTATACCCATATTAAATTTCGTTTTTTTTTTTTTTTTTTAATATTAACAATCTTTATAACTTATTAGTCCCTGTTGTAGGCATAGAGGGACTATAGCGATCGATAATTCGTTGACCTCATATTAGTTTGTCCTTTGACCACAAATATTTGCATAATATCTATTATTGGAGCTAGGGAACTAAAAACTTTGAATTTTATATAATAAAAAGGACCATATATGTAATGATCTGATTGGATAATAGATTGGAGGTATTATTGCCAGCTTCACTACTCCCAATGTTTTATATGTTATCATATCCAAACTTTTTGATCGTCTATAGTTTTTTTGAATCATATATTTCTCTTATGCATTGCTGGAAGGTGGATTAATGCTAGCATTAGTTCGAATGTTTGTCTTAGCATTTTCTGCTAGCATTGTCTTAGATCATATACGGTGCTTTTTTTAATTGTACTAATCATATTGAAATGTTTATATATCCAAGCTTTTTAGTTATCGATAATTCCAAAGTTTATAACCTTGTATTGTGATTTATTTTTTTATTTGTGTTACTATTATTGGTGTCTGCCGCATGTATTTGTATTGAAATGTATTGACACTTTTTTTGAAGTGCTTGAATAGGCCTGACAACTTAAATGTTTACATGATGTGAGGTCCTCCAACAGGCCTGACAACTTAAATTTTTGCATACCACGAGGCCCTTAGACAACCTGACAGCCTTAAATGTTTATCTAAATACGCTTCTCGAAGTACATTTTTTCTCGAAATTTTCCATACAATGTTGCAATGATTTTGAACAATATTGTTGTCCACCTCCAGTTGAATAGGCATTGTATCTTTCATCCTTCTTCTAGCCTTGCAATGCAATTTCGTCATCATTGAAGCTACATACATTGTTTACTGGTTTGGTGAGTGCTTCTTCTTTGTCGATTTGTCAGTTGTTGCTTTTTGTTGTTGTTTTGTTCACAATTCAACCTGTGCTTCTGCCTTTCATCGTTTCAAAGTAAGTTTCTATGCCATAGTTTCATTTTCTATTCCTTCTTTGTTGTTCAGTGTTTGCAATTTGCAAGTAAGAATGTTTGCTTATTTCTACTGGCATGCTCGTCATATGTTTATGGTTCCTTTTGTGCTTCGACTGTAGTTTCATAATCGTTAGAGATACACATGTTGTTTACTGGTTCGGTGGTTGTTGCTTGTTCGTTGTTTCGTTGTTTCGTCGGTTGTTGGTTGTGTTTGTTTGGCTCAAGTTTACGCTTTGGGGCCCTGGGGCTGCAGTTGGGCCTATTCGTGCTTTCTCACTGGTTTGGTTCTTGTTGTTTTCTTTTGTTTGATTCGGCTTTGCAGGGTTGGGCTCCTGCGCCAGTGGTTGGAGCTATTTTTTTTTTTTTGTATTATTATTATTTTTGGGGTGCTTTACGGTGTTCAGCCCCTGCACCCACGAGTGGACATGTAGTTGTGTTATTTTCCCTGTCTAGCGAGGTCGATATCTGTGCTGTTGTGATATTTTTTTGGTGCTTCAGTGTTGACATGATAGAAAATAGTTGCATGAAAAATAGTTCGAGAAGTACATGTGAAATTGCAATATCTATTGTTTTTTTGTTAAAATAAAACATATGCAGGTTGCAGTTATAAACCATGTATGGTGAAATGTCCCCATGTGACAATGCATGTTCTTTATCCTCTACACATACTGGTGTGCCCACAATACAATTTGTCTTGTACTTGAGATATGATATGTACAACAAAGATTCTGCAAAATTATATTTCCATGTCTGGAAGCATATCTGGGTGGTTTGCCACGGAAAACCAAAATCTTGTATCGTGGGCACAACAATCTGTGTAGAGGATAAAGAACATGTATTTCCATGGATGGAAGCATATATGGATACTTTTCCACGAAAAAACAAAAATCGTTTAGCTATGACCATGCAATTTCGTAATATTTTGTGGCTTCTAATATATTTTGGGTAGGGAAAAAAATTACATATTTACAACTATGGATAGTGAAGCGCAAAGGTTCATGTTTCTGCCTATCTTTTAGACTATTCATTGAGTCTCTTTTACTGTATGTACATATTACTTGTTCTCCGATGCATACCAACTTCCATTCATGTTCATTGTATTTTGTGCATTCCCACATTTAAATAAACAGAATAGCTGGAGAAAACGATAGAGTCTTGACTGCATCGGTTGAAGAGGAGATACAAAGGTACATGCTTGTACTATTATTTCATATTGCGTTGTTTTGTATTTCATTTATTGTCTGTATATGTGTTCACCTAGTTTATTCTATATAGATGTTGTGTACCTTCCTACATAATAACTTATCTTCATTACATGTCTTCCTACATACTAACCTCCTTCATGTTCGTTGTATTTTTCCTGCATTGCTACATTTAAACAAACAGAATGGTTGGAGAGGATGATGGACTCTTTGGCGGGAATGTAGATGAGGAACTACAGAGGTGGATACCTGTACTCTTATTTCATATTCCAGTGTTTATTTTTTCATTTACTGTCTATATATTTGTTGTGCTTGTTATGTTGCTTTGCACCTTTTTTTATTTCTTTTGTGTTCTTTTCTTCCTTCAAATATAATTTTTTGTGTTTACCTATATCTATATGCTACGTATCTTTATGTGTATTCCCATGTGAATCCTATTCTGTTTGTTGTTACATTGGAATAAATAGAACTGTTTCTCTTTCTTTTACATGTATGTCTTCATACTAACTTGCCTTCATGTCCATTGTATATTCGACATTGCTACCTTGGAAGAAACAGGTTGGCTGGATAGGAAGATGAATTTTTCTGTGAAACAACAGAGGGTTATGTGGTACAAGATTCAAAAAGGTATACCAACTTTGCTGGTAAATTAAATATACAGACCAGGTGGGGGCATATAATATTAGACTAGAAAACGATGACTTGGCAGAATGGGCCTTTCTACCCTCCCCATTTTCTATTATCCCTTTTGTTTTCTAATTGATCTACTTAGTGGTCTTTCCAAAAATGCCTTGGTGCGTTGGTTGGTGGACTAACGGTTTCACATTTATGGTCACGCTTCTACCTTATTCCATACTTACCCACATTGTTGATTGCAGGTGCTGGGCTAGAGGGTTCAAGATTGCTCCCCTGGCTTCTAAGGGTCTGCGATATACAAATTAGCCATGGTGCCCTGGCCTCACACCATGTTTACTGTTACACATTTTTTCAGTCAAAAAAATTAGAGGCATACAATTTTACGCTCGGGTCCTCATGTTTCCTGAGTATATTCCTTAACACCCTATTTTGTATTCCACCTCCTTCCACCCTGCATGTGACATTAAGAAATATTATGGGAAGTATACAATGCATATGCTTGTTTATTCCTTTTGATGTTCATCTACACATGCTTGCATCAGAAAAAGTTGGACTAGTGACATGGCCATGAGCAGTCAGTCATCTCATACCTTAGCAGACCGACAAGGCCAAAGGTAAAGATGCATACACTCTGCTCATAGTATGTTTACCAAACAAATATCCTTGGCTATTTATTCATCTATGGCATGGTGAATATGATGATGTCAAATGAAATACATGGTTTGCAGTTCACAAGAAGTATCAACAAGTACAAGCAAGATGTCGAACATAGCGCAGGTTCCGTAGACTAAGAGGTGTGGTTGCAAAACCCTGGCTCCATAGTTCATCGAAGCTATGTGTCTACTTGTAGATTTATGCCAGTGAAAGAAGAATACAAAAAAAATACACACTACCATTCACTTTAGTTTTCCTGTTCAAAACTTGTCACCAGGTCTAGAGTTGTAACACCCAAAGTACTATCAATAGAGGGCTTGAACAGCCGCCGAACTGAACAAGAGTTCGTCGGGGACATAATGGTCGTCTATAGCACCTACCTGGACAAGGAAAACAAAACTATATCCATTATGCGTGCTGACATGACAAACAAGGAGGCCATGATGACAGTCACACTGACTATTCCTACACAACTTGTCTAGAAACATGCAGAAAACATATTGTCGGGTAATGGGATATCCATTACAAATTTTAATATATTGCCCAAAATAGTATATGACTGTGGTGATTGTGATCGGATTATTTCGCTCAACGAAACAAGTATTGTTGAAAAAAATTCCCATTGTTTGTTCATAATATTGTTTCATCCCGGACGTGACTATCAGCCAACTTGCACAGAGCAGTGATATTTACCCAATCGGAACCATTGGTGTAGTTGTCACACTGGTGAGAAAACTTGGCTCGCAACACATTCTCCATATAAATGATGGAGAGTTAGACAGCGACAAGGCAATGGTACCGCTTTCCATATCCATTTTTTTCCTTTAATTTCGCATGTGCATGTATCTCGGGTAAGTTACACAAATATTGCATTGTTCCATGTTGCAGCTACAATTGTTCGATACCTATTCAAATTTGTTTTCGTCAATGGAACAACAACTGCATAAAGGGCAGTTTCCACTTATGCTCTTCAAAAATATAACAAAGAAAAGGGATGTTAGAGAAAGGGTATTTCGCACAACCCAAGCAACATTTGTAACAGAGTTGTGAGCAGACATAGTACAGGATCTTAAGAAGCTAGATATCTCTATAATTGTTGTGTGTATACATCCACATAATCATCCTCACTTTGCTTATAAAAATAGCCTTCACCAAATTTGTGCAGCTTGTTTTTTTTTTTTTTTTTTAGGGGTGGGGGTGCAGTTGTGTATTATATTGTTCAATGTATTAATTCTTATGCTTGTGTTTCCAGGTTGAAGGTGTTTTGGTTGCAGCAAATGTGTACTCGACCCCCTTTGAGTATGTATGTGTGAAATGCAACTCTCATGCTTCTGCTTCCGCTTTAATAAGTGATGATATGATTCATTGTCTGTGATGTAGTGAAAAATGTCCATATATATATGGACATTGCCTCAATGTTTCCATCCGAACCATGGGCAACACAACCGTGCATTGTACAATTAGGCATCCTCTGTTACAAGATGCGCTTCCTAGGTTGGCAGAATTGTCGTATGAAACATACCTACAGAAAAAGGCAGGCAGTGTCTACATGTTGCGCAACTTTCGGATACACAACAAATTTACCTTAAATGAGGACAATGCAATATTGCATATTGGCTAAAGAAGGAAAAAAAAGAAACATATCAAACTTTTGCAGGAAGAAAAAATATCTCATGTGTCTCTGTAATATTTCTTCAACACCCAGATGAATGTTCGTCGGAATTGAGTACTTGAGATTGCATGCGCATAAGATTGTTTGGTCCAAAAATGGGAAGCATGGAAGAAAACTCCATATATCCCATGGCCCCAGTTATTTTCTCCTGGGAACATATACCATATGTAAGAGAAAACGATTTCTGCGACGTCTTTTCTTTGTATATCAAATTGTTTGATGCAAAGGTCGATGCGTGCTGCTCTATGGAACCTTGTGGGAACTTGCTTGCAGCCTATTTGAAGTTTAGTTGGTTCTTGGTTGTATGTTTTGTCTGTCAATTTGTATATCGCGGAACTCTGAGTGTTGTTTGGAGGACATGGAACAATATAATTGCAATTTTCTATCTATCTAGCCCGCAAATCCTCATGTCAATTTGTATAGCATTGTGACGCAAATGTAGTATGTGGCTTGTTTTAGCACTTTTCCTTGATCGATGAACTTGGTAAAATTAATCTCCTGGAATAGTTTGAAATAAACGAATATATATTGTGCAAAGTCCAATTGTGCTATCATATCAACAAGAGGCCCTTAAAATTCAAATTGGTCGTTGTTATGCTTGCAGTGATAGAATTTAAAAAAACTTTGTTTTGTTTCCTTCATTTTTTTAAAAATAAGCGATTTAACATCCTTTAATAATTTTATGTAATTATATTGTATAATATCAATATTTAATATTAATAATTTAGTATTTGAAAATAATGTTTTTAGATAATGTTAGATAGGATGTCCATCTGTAAACAATCGTAATCTTGAGTCCCCAGTCCTAGAGTCTGTCTGTCAATTTGCATATTGCGGAACTCCGAGTGTTGTTTGGAGGACACGGGACAATAGAAGTGAAATGTTGAGTCAACCAACCCACAAGTCCACCTATCAATTTGTATATCGCAGAACTTTGGGTGCTATTTGTAGGACACAGAACAATAGAGGCCCAGTTTTGCACCCGCCAGCCCAAGAACCTGTGATCCAAAAAGTTTCTAAGTATGGAATGAGGGATCCGTACATGCTCTATAAAATATCATGTCCATACTTTATAAAAGTACATATTTAGTATGTATTACTCGTTTCTTAGAAAAATTTTGGGTGCGGAAGTTGGCGGATACATGTGTTCAGATTTCCACTTACTTTTATATCACCAGCCCAACCGATCGTTTCCCCATTTCATATTGTACAAACGTTTTGGATCGCGAGTTTCTGAATACGCTGGTTTTTCTTTTAAATAAGATATTTAGCATCCTTTAATAATTTTATGCAATTAAATTGTACAATATCAATATTTAATATCAATATTTAATATTAATAATTTAGTATTGAAAATAATGTTTTTAGATAATGTTAGATAGTTGATAGCGATCACCATCTGTAAAAAATCACAATCTTGAGCCTGCCAGCCATGGAGTCCATCCGTCAATTTGTATATCGTGGAAATCTGAGTGTTGTTTGGAGGACACGGAACAATAGAAGTGCAATGTTGAGCCAGCCAACCTGCAAGTCCGCCTGTCAATTTGTATATTGCGGAACTCTGGGTTTTATTTGTAGGATACTGAGCAATAGAGGCCCAATTTTGAGCCCGCCAGCCTGAGAACCCGCATTCCAAAAGTGGCTAAGTATGGAATGTGAGATTCGTACATGCTCTATCAAATCTCATGTCCATACTTTATAAGAGTACATATTTAGTATGTATTACTCATTTTTCAGAAAATTTCTAGGTGTTGAAGTTGGCAGATTCATGTCTTCATATTTCACTTACTTTTATATCACCAGCCCGACCGACCGCTTCCCCATTTCATATTGTAATAAACGAATATAAACTTTGCGAAGTCCAATTGTGCTATCATATCAACACGAGGCCCTTAAAATTAAAATTCAAATTGGTCGTTGTTATGCTTGCATTGATAGAATTAATATAATTTTTTTAAATAAGAGATTTAACATCTTTTAATAGTTTTATGTAATTAAATTGTACAATATAAATATTTAATATTAATAATTTAGTATTTGAAAATAATGTTTTTAGATAATGTTAGATAGTTGATAGGGATGACCATCCGTAAACAATCGCAATCTTGAGCCCACCGATCCTGGAGTCCGTCTGTCAATTTGTATATCGTGGAACTACGACTGTTGTTTAGAGGACACAAAACAATAGAAGTGCAATGTTGAGCCAGCCAGCCCACAATTCCTCTTGTCAATTTGTATATCACAAAACCCTGGGTTCTGTTTGTAGGGCACAGAACAATAGAGGCCCAATTTTGAGCCCGCCAGCCTGAGAACTCGCGATCCAAAAAGTAGCTAAGTATGGAATGAGGGATCTGTACATGCTCTAAAAAATCTCATCTCTATAATTTATAAAAGCACATATTTAGTATGTATTACTCATTTCTCGAAAAATTTCTAGGTGAAGAATTTGGCGGATACATGTGTTCAGAATTCCACTTACTTTTATATCACCAACCCGACCGACCACTTCCCCATTTCATATTGTACAATTTTTTTGGAACGTGAGTTTCTGAATACGCGGGTTTTTCTTTTAGATAAGATATTTAACATCCTTTAATAATTTTATTTAATTAAATTGTACAATATCAATATTTAATATTAGTACTTTAGTATTGAAATTAATGTTTTTAGATAATGTTAGATAGTTGATAAGGATCACCATCCGTCTGTCAATTTGTATATTGCAGAACTCGGAGTGTTGTTTGGAGGACACGGAACAATAGAAGTGCAATGTTGAGCCAGTCAACCCGCAAGTCCACCTGTCAATTTTTATATTGCGAAACTGTGGGTGCTATTTGTAGGACACAGAACAATAGAGGCCCAATTTTGAGCCCGCCAGCTCGAGAACCCGCGATCCAAAAAGTGGCTAAGTATGGAATGCGCGATCCATACATGCTCTATAAAATCTCATGTCCATACTTTATAAAAGTACATATTTAGTATGTATTACTCGTTTTTTGGAAAATTTCTTGGTGCGGAAGTTGGTGGATTCACGTATTTAGATTTCAGTTACTTTTATATCACCAACCCGACCGACTGCTTCCCCGTTTCATATTGTACAGACTTTTTTTTCTAATTAAATTGTACAATATCAATATTTAATATTAATAATTTAGTATTGAAAATAATATTTTTAGATAATGTTAGATAGTTGATAGGGATCACCATCCGTAAACAATCACAATCTTGAGCCCGCCAGCCCTGGAGTCCGTCTGTCAATTTGTATATCGTGGACTCCGAGTGTTGTTTGGAGGAAACAGAACAATAGAAGTGAAATGTTGAGCTAGCCAACCCGCAAGTCCTCTTTTCAATTTGTATATCACGAAATTATGGGTGCTATTTGTAGGGCACGGAACAATAGAGGCCCAATTTTGAGCCCGTCAGCCCGAGAACCCAGGATCCAAAAAGTGGCTAAGTATGGAATGAGAGATCCATATATGCTCTATAAAATCTCATGTCCATACTTTATAGAAGTACATATTTAGTATGTATTACTTGTTTTTTGAAAAATTTCTAGGTGTGGAAGTTGGCGGATTCACGTCTTCAAATTTCACTTACTTTTATATCACCAGCTTGACCGACTGTTTCCCTATTTCATATTGTACAAACTTTTTGGCTTGCAGTTTTCTGAATAGGTGAGTTACCGGATAGGTGGGTTCAATATTGTGTTTCCATTGTTCCAGTGCCTACAAACAACACCCTGATTTCCACAATCTACAAATTAGCAAACAAATTGAAATAAAAGAATAAATAGTATGCAAAGTCTAATGGAACAATCATATGAACAAGAGGACATTAAAATTCAAATTTGTCATTGTTATACTTGCAGTGAAGCTAACAGTACAAAAACTTTACTTAAACATCCAAAAAATGATTTTCTTGTAACTTTTTTATGCTTAGCGAGAAAGAACGAACAGGCCCAACTGCAACCCTAGGGCCCCAAAGCGTAAAATTGAGCCAAACAAACACAACCAGCAACATGAGAAATCACTCGTTGTATCTATTCCTTGATTAAAGAACATGTTAACATGTTTAATGCACTCCATAGTTACTGTTAAGACCATCAATGGTGCTTTCTTACAACAATTCCCGCTTTTGAAAATTGCCATTCGCTTTCTCTTTTGCCCTCTTCTTTCCCTTTCTTTACTTACTTGTTTTTCGAAAAATGTCTAGGTGCAGGATTTGGCGGATTCACGTCTTCAAATTTCCATTGTTAATTTTATATCACCAACTCGACCGACCACTTCCCCGTTTCATATTGAACAAACTTTTTGAATCGCGGGTTCCCGCATAGGCGGGTTCAACATTGTGTTTCCATTGTTCTGCCACCTGCAAATAGCACCCAAACTTCCATGATTTACAAATTAGCAAACAAATTCCCCTTCATATCGTATGCTTTCGCTTTCTGTTTACTTGGTCCTTTTTTCTGAATGTCTCATGCTTTTATATACAACACCCAAAGTTCAGCAATATAGAAATTGCCCTCTCAACATTGCACTTCCATTGTTCCCCTACGCACAAATAGCACCTGAAATTATGCGATATACAAATTGTCGGTCAATATTTGTCACTGAGATGCAATATGGTCATCAGCCCCTCACCTCTCCTAGGTATATCTTTTGACCCTATTTTTGTAACCCGCCTAACCGCTTTCCATACTTAGACATTTCTTGGAATCTATTTCGCAGGTTGGTGGGTGGACGAAATGTACAATGCTTGGTCACTCTTCTCACCGCTACCTTCTTACTTATTTCCAAATATGCAATTATTAAGCACTAATGCTAGTAGTTCATCCTGCAGGAACTGTTAATATTTTCATTAATGTCTGGAAGGATGGAGAAGATTTGTCATTTCTACGAATTAAACCAAGATTTGTGGAGAAGAGTGCTATCCTTTCCGAGTATTCATTTCAAACATGATGCAATCTGTTTCGTGCGCCAGCTGGTTGGCGCCTTTAAGAAATCTCTAATTCTTAATCGCTCTTCGCTATCACCACCTTCGCACTTTTTTATAAATATGTAATTAGTGAGCTTTAATGGTAACAACTTATTATGCACGAACCCTGGAGATTGTCATTGATCAGCGAAATGGTCGACGATATCTTCCATCGATACGCATTAAACCATAATTTGCGGAGGGTTATATTATCCCTCCCCAATTTTCATTTCAAACATCGTCTGGAGAAAACGGAAATTCTCGTTAACTTGTGGCAACAGTTCTATCCAGATATAGTAAACACATTCGGGCATGATGCCCAGAGGTTCCAGTATTCTAAGGCATATTCTTACTACTCATCTCCCTCCGCCCAGGAGCAAAAAGGGAGATGGTCCCTTGGTACACCGAGAGATATATTTCAAGCCAAATAATTCCAAGGCAACCATGCCTACTTAGAGAACCTGCCCAGTTGCATTGATGGTTGGTGCAAAGGTTGATGTCATGGATTTCGAGCCGGAAGAAGATGATCTAATGGGTGATGATACGACAATGGATTATGGCAATGCATAGATTATTCCCACTCCTCCACCCAAATTGAAATCAACCATAACAGACAGAACTTCCCGGATCAGTGATGGTGGTCCTGACAACACCAAAAGAAAGAGTTTTAGAAAAGAAACTGATGTTGAACGCAATAGCCACTTTGCAGCTCGAAAGTAGGAATTCTAGAGGTCCAAATTAGTATGTTCTGGGTAGAAGACTTTCACTATAAGGAAATGATATGTTGATGCTCCCAGAGATATATTTCAAGACAAAAAAATATTAAATTGTGGGACTATTGTCCTATTCTCTGGATATACAATTAACATCTTCGAGATTGAGGACCAAAACTCCCACTGGTGCAAGGCATATTTCTGCTAGTCATCTCCTTCCACCCAGAATGGACTAATTTGGGCCTCTGAAACTGCACATGCAACCTATGTCCCTAAAGTTTTTTTTTACTGTGGAGAGGCAGTTTCTAGGTGTGTCCTAACTTTCATTTAAGGGCTATTTCATTTTCCCTACAATGTTTTTCATCTTCTTCCTCGTGGGAAGCTTCTAAGAACTATCAATTTTACCACAGGATGATCCATCGAGGAGAAAACTGCAAGGATCTTGCATATTGCAGATCCTATGTCTGTGTTTGTGGCAGATACGTTCAATGTTTTGGACCAAAGAACTGGATCCAATTTCTAAGGATAGATGTATAGTACTCAGTTTTTTTTTTTTAAATGGATTTGCTATTAAAAAAAAATTCCTTGGAGTCTTAGTTGCTGCTTCTTTTCTGTATTTAACACCTCTTCTCATTGGCATGGTTCATTGGTCTCGTACTTCTTCAATATTGTATTTTCTTAGGTAATTTTTTCTAAGATGGAGCATCTAACAATTATATGACAATGTACTGTGTCGATCCACCAGGATTTTATGCAAACAAAAAATGGATTACACACAGTTTCAAACCAACGTTCAATTCTATTTGCAATGCAAATACAACATAGCAATACCAAATTACAATGTTGCAGCAAAATCGTCATTCTTGTTTCTAGACATGCAATTATTGAGATTTAATGCTAACAAACCATAATGCAAGAAGTTTAATACTTACAGTCATGGAAGAATGTATCAAGAACACACTTACACCCACACATTGCAATAAAATCTAATCTTCAACAAAGCATTTGCTGACAATTAGTAGAAAATGATGGTTTTGCAACAATGGGGCTTGTTTGAAACCAATTTGCGCCTACAAAAACTGCCCTCCGCCTTTCTATTTTCCCACTCTTTTATCCCCTGTAGTTTCTCTGCTTGGTTACTTAATCATTTTTTCCCGAAAATTCCTTGTTGCGCAGGTTGGCGGATTCACACATTTTGACCGAGTGCTTTCACTTTGTCTAAATTGGGCCTCTATTGTTTCGTGTCCTACAAGTAGCACCCAGAGTTCCGTGATATACAAATTGACAGGAGGACTTGCATGCTGGCTAGCTCAACATTACACTTCTATTTTTCAGTGACCTCCAAACAACATTCAGAGTTCCATGATATACAAATTGACAAGTGGACTCCAGGGCTGGCGGGCTCAATATTGTGATCGTTTACAGATGGAAAAGTCCTAAAATGAGCCACATACTACATTTGCGTCATAGAGGTTATATTAAAGGGAAAAGCGTGTCCTCTATAGTTATGTGTCCTACAAACAACACCTAGAGTTTCGTACTATACAAATTGACAGGTAGACTTGCGGGCTAGCTGGCTAAAAAAATGTTCAGAGTTCCGCAATATACAAATTGACAGATGAAGCATACAACCAAGAACCAAGTAAACTCACAGATCGTATTCCTAGTCGTTGTTTTCTGTGCCCGCCACCTTCGCACTTCTTTCCAAGTATATATCTTGGTAGGAAATGGGATATCTGTTACAGATGTGAATATATTGGCCCTTCTTTTATGTCTTCTATACTTAGCGAAATATCCATTTCTCTTTTCCCTCAACTTTATCTTTCTCATCACTTATTCATTTTTTTGAAAATGTCTGGTTGTGCGGGTAGGCGGACTTGCGAGTTCACGTTTTCATTCATGCTCTTATATCGTGACACCGACTGACCGCTTCCCCATTCCATACCCAGTCACTTCTCCAACCGCGGATTCCCAGTAGGCGGGCTCTAGATTGGACTTCTATTGTTCCATGACCTGTGAAGAGTACCGTGACTTCCATGGTATACAAATTTACAACCGGACTCAGATCATACCGTCTTCCATATTATAGTCTACCTATCATGCCCTCTTTCGTGGTACACATTTTGAACTGAAAACTTCTGAGACATACAATTTAACCATCGGATCCTCACGTCTTCTGTGCAACTATTGTCACCCCATTTTGAAGCTCGTATGTTTGTTTTCCATACTTCTCCATTTCTTCGAATTTCTTTCGTGGATCGTTGGTTTGGAGGGTCCAAGAAATATCAAGTTCCTAATCGTTGTTTCATGTGACCGTGCCCTTTTGCAATTAGCAATTACCAATTATATATATGATCTTATTTCTAGGCATGCAATTAGCAAGCGTTAATTTCAAACATCACAGAATGTCATTTGTGCGTCGTCGGGTTGGTCTGTTCATGAAAACTTCAATCCTCGCTTCCAAAAATGAGTCCACCCAACCGTTTCACTATTCCATACTTAGCCACTTTTCCGAAATTCTGCAAATATACAAACCGGCTGTTGAACTGCCCCATCATGCTCTATTCTGTTTTAAACATTTTGCAGTCAAAAATTCCAATGCATATTTTTTTACCGTGGGGCACTCACCTCTCTTGAGTATCCCCTGTAACCCTATTTTGAATCCCATCCAACTGCTTTTCAGACCTTTCCATTCATTCCTTTCTCTCCCTCGTCTCCCTGACCTTGGCACTTGTCTATAATAAAGAAATGTTTTTTTTATATATATAGTACATTTTGCACTAAAAACTTTTGAGACATACAATTTGACCGTTGGGTCCTCACCTCTCCTGTGGAACTATTGTCACCCCATTTTGAAGCGTGCCCATCCACTTTCCATACTTCGCCATTTCTTCAAATTTCTTCTCTGGGTTGTCGGGTTAGCGGGTCAAGAAATATCCAATTCCTAATCGTTGTTTCTTGTGCGCGCGCCCTTTTGCAATTAGCAATTACCATTTATATATAAGATCTTATTTCTAAGTATGCAATTAGAAAACATTAATGCTACACTAGGATTTGAGGAAATCTCCCATTAATACGCATAAAACCAAAATTTTTGGATGGTTATATTATCCCTTCTTCGTGTTAATTTCAAACATCATGGAATGTCAGTTGCGCGTTGTCGGGTTGGTCCATTCA
Organism: Picea engelmannii; assembly: GCA_009831015.1. Taxonomy (NCBI): domain Eukaryota; kingdom Viridiplantae; phylum Streptophyta; class Pinopsida; order Pinales; family Pinaceae; genus Picea; species Picea engelmannii. The sequence goes on from ML779556.1 coordinate 927,974, forward strand.
TGAAATCTTCAATCTTCGATTCTGAAAACGAGTCTGACCGTCTATTTCCCATCATCATACTTAGTCACTTTCCCATAATTCCACAAATATATAAACTGGCTGCTGAACTATCCCATCATGCTCTCTTCTGTTTTACACATTTTGCAATAAAAAATTCCGATACGTAAAATTTGACCGTGGAACACTCGCCTCTCTTGAGTATCCCCTGTAACCCTATTTTGAATCTCGTCCGACCTCTTTTCAAACCTTACCATTTGTTCCTTGCTCTCCCCCATCTCTGTGACCTTCACAATTATCTTTAATAAAAATAAAAATAAAATTGTTTTAATATATATATATATATATATATATATATATATATATATATATATATTGTTTCTAAATATGAAATTACTGACATTTAATTCTAACAACTCATCGTGTAGGAACTATATAGATTTTCATTGATGGGAGAAAGGCTCGAGGAGATCTCCTATTAATATGCATTAAACCAAGATTTGCGGGGGGTTATATTATCCCTTCCGAGTGTTGATTTCAAAATCATGAAATGTCGTTCGCATGTCGTCGGCTTGGCATGTTCACGAAATCTCCGATCCTTAATTGCTCTTTGTTGTACCTGCCACCTTCACATTTCTAAATATGCAATAAGTAATCTTTACTACTAAAATTTTATCATGAACCACCCATACAGATTGTCATTAATCAGCAAAAGGCTCGAGGAGATTTCCCATTCATAAGCATTTAACCAATATTTTGCGGAGAGTTACATTATCGGCTCAAACTGTTCATTTCAACCATCGTTTGTAGCAAACCAACGTTCACATAAACCTATGGCATCAGCTCGACAACAGTTATGTGGAGATACAGTGAACATCTTCAAGTGTGAGGAACAAAACTTACAGTGGTCCAGGGCATATTCTTATTACTCAACCCATGCCGCCCAGAACCAAGTAATATGGACCTCTAAGATTTCTCGTGCAGGTTGTGTCCCTGAAGTTTTTGACTGTAAGGAGCTGGTCTCTTGGTGCACCGATAAATTTATTTCAGACAAAAGAATTATTCCATTGCAAGACCACTCTTTTGTTTCTTTGTCACCTCAGGTCTTCCGCCAGATATTAAGATTTTTGTAGCCAACATTGACATTCAGAGGAGAAGATTGCAAATAGTTCCTAGCAAAGAATAATAATGGGTTGAACCTCTTGCCCCATTTGTTGGAAGACTTGATTGTAGTTCCTAAAGATATCACAAGCTTGCAGGTCAGTTCATTTAGAAATCCATTCCACAAAATTGCCTGGTGGTTTACAAGAATAAAGGGACAGGAGTCCACAACAACTATTTCTCGGATGGCTCTTTATATTTTGTATTTCATAGTCAAGGAACAAGCCATTTTTTATTGGGGTGAGTTAATTTCCCATGAAATCCTTTCCCAATTGTGAAGCTTCAAAAGAGAAAAGAAATTTTATATGTCATCCTACTTAATTTTTGCGATAGCACATTGCTGGCAGTTTCCAGAACTGTCTCTATCCAAGAATGTGAACTGGGAATTCGACCCAGTAACGTTTTGGTACCAGGCCTTGTGGAAGCACAAGGCTTCCCACTATTTTTATGAGGTTTTTAATGGCTTCATGTCTGTTTTGAATGTTTTGTTGTTAGGAGAAGATGCTCCCCACATATCTGAATAGGAAACCAACTTTTTGGACAGGAAGGGGACACTTGAACATTTGGATAATTACACTATCATAAGAATTTTTGGCTCCAGGGAAAAACATGTTATCCTTCCATGTCACATTACGGACATAATGTTTGTTGCAGAAGTAGCACGACAATATAACTACTGATTGCATGTATTGCAAAAGAAGAGAAAAAAATAGTTCATTCCTCTACCTTGGAAAGTTGGGGACTTCGTGTTGAAAAATGTCAACAAAATTGACGAATTCGCAGCGCATTCTAGCAACTTCAACCTGAGATATGCTGAAAACCTAAGAGGGTTCGACCCAGATAATATTTTTCGACAACATTTACAAACACTTGGCTTCAGTGATTTTTTTTTCAAAAAACACTTGTCCGGAAATAAAGACACTGGCAGCAACACTCCTGCTTTTGATGTCGACAACCTAGACACACTGCAAAGCAACACTAAATTGTATAGGAAATAGGGGAAATTCCCTGGTGACAAGAGTGTTCAATCGGTGAATAGCACTCCAAAAAGAATGATACCCTAGAGCATCGCTCCAACGGCCCACCACAGCAACAAAGAAACTCAGATTTCTTCAAATGGAGGAGGAGATAACGACCCTCCTCACTCTAAAATTGATAGTTCTTGCAAGCTCCCATTAGACAAGAAGAGAAAAAAAATGTGGGACAGGCGGAAGAGCCCGAAATTCAAAGTGAGAACATGGAACTTGAGCCTGATATGGATAGCGTGCTCCACTATCTTGATCAGCCCGGAGACGCCTTCCATCATAGTTGTCCAATGGAAATATCCGATACCAAAAATTTTGACAAAGATGAATCCTTTGTGTTCTAGAGCGTTGTTTTTGACAGCGAGTCCAAAAAATTGATCATTGAAAAAAAAGATGTAAAAAATAAGAAAGGAAAATCTTGTTCAATGGTTGACCTTGCCAACATGCAACTGTCCCAAATCTATCAACTTCACATAGCGAGCAAAGATGCACTTCATGATTCCATTGGAGGCATTGAGGCTGAGAATGCCAGACTAAAGGACCGGGTCAAGGAATTGGAAGAGGCTTTGATTCCTATGCCATTGCTTGCCAATCCTTTGGCAATAGCCATGCCTGCCACCCCTGTAGCCAACTTAAAAGGATCCTCCAGTCTCCTCGCATACTGTAGAGGATATGTGGAGAATAATATCAAGAAAAGAATGGAATTGGTTACTGAGGCATGGAAAACATCACAAACCATCACTTCACTTGGAACCAGGGCACATAGTTTGCTCGAACATTTGCAGGCGGAGTTAAAAGATGAAGAACATTTCTAACTAAACATGGTCCTTCCTTTTGGCATCATTGTCAACAACATGATAGAAACAAAAAGAAGACAACAAGATCTTCCTTCCAAAATTAGGATCGGTCAATTAAATGCATGCTGGAAAGAAAAAGTGAAGAACCTACATCTCATTGTTCATTCATGTGAAAAAGACATATCAAAGAAAGAAAAATTATTTACAAGGTTGTCAAGAATAAACTTCCAAGACCCCAACTTAATCATCAACTCCTTTCCCTTAACTAGCCAAGACTTCAATAAACAGGTTGATATGTTTAAGGCGTTGTCTTTGGAAAAGTTTTACAACATCCTTGAATATGATCAAGATCACGTCGACAACTAGCTAGTCCGCTATTCAATACAGAATGAAGAAATTCATCATGCTCTACGTAATCTTTCCATCCACTTCCAGGAATTAGAAAATGAAATTTTCAACATAAAAATCCGGAATGAGATCAATGTCACCCCAATGAGAAGCTACATTGAAGAATGGCTCGAAAGGGAATTGAAACAGGCCGCGGACGAAAGGCAACAGACAGTTTCCATGATTCCAGCAGTCATCGACGACATCAATGAAACGGCAGCCGCAAGAAAATAGAAAAAGGGCTTATATGTACCATCACTGTAAGTCTATTGATCGCATATTGCTTTATTTATCAACCCAGTTATTCCACTTTTTTAAATAGAAATGCCTAGCCAAACACTGATACCTTTCAATTTATTTTTTTTGCAGGTATTTCACTCTATCGTTCCCCACTTCTTCTTTATACAGTCCTGTTTCTTGTACATATTTCTCTTATGGTCCACGGGAGCCCCAATCCCAGTCTATATAACAAACACATTGAAATTTCCAGTAATATGTAACAGACTTTTATTTTTTGATATATTTCAAATAAAACTGTTTTTTTATCTCCTTTTAAATTTATGTCCTCATACATTTTTATCTTTCACCAGTCTATATGAGAAATGCATTTAAATTTCCAGGAACTTGTAACTTATTTAATATATTTCAAACTAAACTATTTTTTTATCTCATTTCATATTTGTGTTGTCATAATTTTTTTCTTCCACTATGCACAAATTGTATTTTGTTATATATTTTCAAAACATAAATGGGGCTCTACAGGCCACATGTCATTTACTACATGGATACCACCTATGCTTCATGCTGCTTGCCACATCTTCGCTGCAGTTTCCATCTGCCTCTGCTACTTTTTCCTATCCAATTCAACACGGTAGGGACTACGCTGCCACACAGCCTTGTTAACTCATGGAAATATTTAAGAAATCTTCTCAATAGTTTATTTGATTATAGATATAAAATGTTGAATCAAATCAATTAATTCCTCATCATTTTTCTTAAAAATTCAATAAAATGAAGTTGGTTTAGGTAACAATCATCATCATTGTCTTCATTAGAAACAAAACAAAGTTTTATTCAAGGATGATTTTAGGGGCTAAATTTCGCTCATGGGCTAATTTTCCAAGGTTTTCCCAAAAAAAGATTCGCTATTCTAAAAATGATTCGCCCAAATTCTATAGGATAAAATTATTTTACCTTAAAAATCACCAAAAGTTTATACAAACTATACAAAATCCTTAGGAATTTGAATATTTTACAAAAATATCGTCAAACGTTTTATACTTGGCTTATGAAGGATTAGTCAGATTCGTCAAGGTTTATACATTTTAAAATAAATTTTCATCCTTATAATCATCTTTGGTTTTATTTTAAAGAGCAAAGAGTTGTCTTTTTTTAAATTATTTGTAAATTGTGTGTTTTTAAATAATCAAGGTTAAACAAAATTTATAATATTTACTTGTTTATTTGTTTTTAACATTAACATTTGATGTCTTCTTTTCCATTTTATTTTATTAGTTATATATTTTTCCAAAAAAAAAAATTGTAAATTATATTCATGGAAGAAAGAAATCACATTTCCCCAAATATTCATGGCACGGTAAAAAAACAAATGTGGATGTTAACTACACTTACAAGAGTACAACAATAAACATACACATCTATTATATATATCATTGCTTTTCCTTTAAAAAAATAATCAGCAATTCTTCTCTTTTCCCCTCTTTTTTTGTTACCTATTGTCATGAAAAAGGCTCCATAATAACTAATTGAGAGTTTGTAAGTAGTATATTAAGATTCATTAAAAAAAAAAAAAACTAACTCTTACCTAAATCAAATCAAATGAATTAAGTTTATGAAATCTTTTTATTCCACCAAAAAAACTTCAAAACAACTAAATCCTTTGAAAAAAAATATTTAACATTTACCTCAAATAATACAAAATGATATTTGTAAATTTCACATCATAAATACCCACTTTTCCAATGGCAAACACAATCCAATAAAAAATCAAGTTTAACAATATATCCTATCAAACATGTAATGTCCTATGATCACAACCCAGTACTATATGTAATAACTATTGACCAAATTAAAAATATATGACTTGTCATAAATTTTAAAATCGGGTAAGTTTATATGGGTCTAAGATAGTTCATAGTCTTACAAGACACTCGTTCATATTTTTGTTAATTATTGCGACCTATATATATCATGGAAAACACTTTACTAAAATGTTTTGACTTCACTACAAAGCAATGCGGGATCTTATCTTTTATTTTTGATAGTTTGACACACAAAAAAAATTACAATATAAAAAGTCATGGAAATGATGTTGTTTAATGATTATAACATTCATGTGAGGGCACCACTTTGGCCACATACAAATGTTTAGATGGGTGAATACTACCATAACAACAATTGTAAACTAAAAAAATTTAATTATTTCAGTAAGTCGGCTCCTTACAATAACTTTTTGAGTATTTATATATGTGTTATATTCTCTTTTCCTTCAATTTTCAAAAAGCGCTTTCCTGATGATGGACCACACTAGTTTGGTCCGAAACGTCGAAGAAAATAAAACCTATGCGATGGATCCGAAAGCTCTCTCTGAACAAAACAATTGAATAGGTAAATGGTATGACAATGTCATGGAAATGATCTTATTTAATGATTATAACATTCATGTGAGGGCACCACTTTGGCCACATACAAATGTTTAGTTGGGTGAATACTATCATGACAACAATTGAGTAGGCAAATGGTATGACAATGTATACATTCAGTTCATTTTGGAAGTGTATATTGGAACATTTTTTTTTCCTAATTTTAATGGACTTAAAAAAAATTATACACACTCATGTAATTGTGTAAATACATAGCAATTGGACATCATAATTTTTTTTAAAAAGATTTAACACAATGTCTATTTGTTTCTTTGAATAACTAAACATTTTGTGAGAATTGCATAAGTCATTTATGGATAGGGACATCATCCCTCTACGAAACACCTTTCCCATCCAACACTCTTTCCAGACCACTATGGCAAGGGAAAGAATATTGTGGAAACATCTACTTAATTTGTGTATGAGACAATTTGTAACACGTTTCCTCCATTTTGTTTCTCCTAATCCATTTTGTTTCTCTCAATCTATATGTGGGATCCCTAGTATCATGGACGAAGGTCAATTACCACTTATTTGAACCATCAATCTTTTTTTGGATTCCTACCATAGGATGTAAGATAAGAAATGTAAAAACAATTTTCTTGTAGCTAATGACCTTTCCCCTATTTTGATTCGGACTAAATGGAAAAAAATGAAATAACATGCAATATCATAAAAGTAACACAAACATAGTATTGGTCCTTGAGGTGTAGGACAGTCGGTGACGGAGTGTGTTGTTAAGGCACTCTGTGATGTTAAAGTCACCAGTTCGAAACTTGTGGGGACAAAAAATCCAACCATCTTAAGGGTTGGTGTGGCTCAGATCGGGTGCGATCCCCGGGTGATTTTGACGGCTTAGATGCCCCTGAGTCGTGGTTTCTTAGCCATGGGTTAGTCCCACATGTCATAGACAAACTAACAAATAAAAAAAAAACACAAACATAGTATTGAAGAACAATATTATAAAGAAAACCATTTTCTATTGATGAATAAACTCATGAAAAACACCACAATGTGCATATCAATACAAATGACTAGAATGGTGGTAGTTTATCTCTAAGAAGATATGTGATGATTATGCTCATTTGCAAAATTCCCATAACAAGATGCTCAAACTACACTATATCATAATGCCAAAAAACCATAAAAGGAAAAAACCCTAAAATCCAAAAACCCTAACCCTATGAGCTAAGGTGACGAAATATACTCATGTGATTTTACCCACAAATTAATATATATATACACACACAGGGACCCTAGAACTGCAACTCATTAATTTACATCATTTAGGGAATCGATGCAGCCCTTAAAATGGTTTTGTTTTTGGAGGTACCATCTAATATGCTTTATCCCATGTGATTATCAGTGTTACAACTCCACCAAATCCAATCCCTACTCCTAAACCTAATGTAATTAATGAGACATGTTCATCCACATGACTTGACCATCCTTGACATTTACTAACATTTGCACAAGCTCCATCTCCTTTCTTTTTTTGTTACATTGCATGCTTGTAAAGAATAACTGCATAAGCACTTGAATAACCGCATAGGCACTTGTTCCTTTGAAATGAAGTCATACTAAAAGTGTCAAATTGTGTTCCTTCCGGTATTTTCCCACAGAGCCTATTAAATGATACATCCAAAGATGTCAACTTGGTTAACTTATAGAGTTCTTGAGGAATATCTCCAGTCAAATTATTTTTAGCTAGGTCTAACTGCTCCAAAGTAGATATCTCACTAAGCGATGTAGGGATTTTCCTTATAGTTGGTTTCCAAATAAATTCAACAATCTCAAGAAACTTAATCTTCCCATACTTGGAAGTATTTATCCGATAAAATTATTGCTAGACAAGTCAAATATGGTGTTTGCCTCTAGCATATATCTTAGAGAATACTCAACACCATTGATGTCAACTTGTAGTATCTCATATAATGTAAGTTGGAAAGACCTAAGGATTTGAAATTCTATGAGTTTTTCAAAATTAGATGATATTCTTCCACTTAATTTATTATTGGACAAATCCAACACCTGTAATTGAAGGAGATTTGTAATCCAATTAAAAATACACCTAGCGCTTATTGTAACCAATTGTTAATTCCGCTCATGATATGAGACATACAACTGTCACTTAAAGTAATTGAAAGATGTAAAGTAAATTTAAATTACCATATTGATTTTGACATGTGAGGTGAAAGAAAGTTGAAAACATCAATAAAGTTATTCAAAATTTGACACTTATTGAAAGACAGGGTTTTAAAATCTAGAAAGCAAAATTGCTTATCCAATAAGGGTTATATCTAATTCACCTATTTGGTCACTATTTTTTCAAATCTCTTCTCGCTATATGGTATAACACAGGGCATGAACATGAAAGCCGTATTTATTAATTATTATAAGGTATTCATTTATCCTTTGTAAAAGATTGTTGATATCTTAATTTCACATGATTTGGTATCAATCAATGTATTGATATAAAGAAGTAAAATTGTTAAAATAAAAATAAAAATATTGACTTAAAATGTAAGTATTAATTTTTAATTAAAATAGATTATGTTATAGGGATTAAAATATTTGAGATATATTTTTTAATATTTTATTTAGATAATTAAAAGTGATTAATTTAATTATTATAAGTAAGTTGAATGACTTGATTTAGATAGAATGTAGTTTAGATTCCTTTCACAAGTTTTTAGTTGGCAATTTATAATTTCCATGTATTAATTTAATCATTGGCTTAAGATAATGTAATGGGAAAGTGTTTGTGAAGGTATTTTCTTAAGCTAATGATTGGCTTAATGCATGGTGGTTATTGTTATAGTAAGATTTGCCTTACCCCGTGCAATCTTGCGCAGAAGGCTTTTTTCCATTTCCCTATGCAGACTTGAAGTCCCTTTCTGCAAATCCCAAATCTAAAAACATAATTTTTCCACATATACGCGCCATGCCTATATTATAGCATGTGTATAGGCAGGTTGCACCACTACAACCCGCATACATCGGGAAATGTGCCCAAAATTGAAAAATGGTGTCGGGTTTCCATGTCATGTCACGAGATCAATGATCATTGGCCTTCCATATACTAGAAACATTTCGACTCGGCCCTTCAGTTCCACTTGAAGGCTATAAATGGGCCAAATCCGAGCTATGGAAAAGAGGAGAAAGAATTCAACTTTGAGAGCAAAGTTACTCTGGAGAAATTATTCGCTTCACATTGAGTATGCATCCCTTTGTCCTTTAATTTTGAACACATTGTTCAACCCCCAAGCTCTTCCCTTATTGATTGAGAACTTCATTGTCTCTCTTATATGAACTTGTCTTTGGTGGAGGATTGAATTGTTGGAGGCTCAGCTGGAAGGAACTTAGTTTCTTGGTTCCGAACCGTGCTGACACGAAATTTTGTAACTCATTCACTTATGTTGATCATATCTTAATAGAAATACTCTTTTCTTGTCCAATTAATATCTCGCAAATATTTGAATTATTATTCCATGAGCATATTTGTTATGAATGTTGATGGATTATGCTATTGAATGTGCTAACAACATATATTATCACCATATGCTTGCGTTGCTTGGTTGTTGAGGACTAGTTGCAGGTATATTGCTTTGGGTCAAGTGTTCAATGGTGGACTTCATCGAACGTCTGGACAAGGTAGGCCTCTTATCTTGTCTTGTTAGCCTATTTGTTTATATAGCATACTTGAGATTAGAGTTGATTTCTGCAGTCATTTTCGTCTATTGTGGTTTACCCCTAGCCATAGAGAGATTTTCCTTGTAACAGTTATAGATTGTCATTTCCATTAGAATGTATGTATTTTTTAATGTAAAATATTTAGTATAGAAATTTATAATCTAATAGGATTATAATTGAGTGTAGTTGAGAAAAAAAACAATCTAAAAATATTATTTTTGCTAAAAAAACATACATAAGTTTATATAATATGCCAACTTTTCTTTTGTTACAATAGAAAAATTGCTCAATTATATTAGTGAATATAGTTTGTTTACATCATCTTGTCCATAACAGGTAATCAAGAGAGAGACTATCCAAGAAGTACCTAAGATTTAAAAATAGAAATATTCAAATATAACAATCTTTGCAAGTCATAAATGACCGATATTTCAAAATATGATGCAAAAAACCACAGTACTAAATTAGATGAGGACACATATGTCTACATATCCGCGAAACTATAAGTAAAATAGCCAAAAAGTAGTATGCTTGGCCAATATAGAAAATATAACGGACTAGTACTAGAAAATGATGAGGTGCCTCTTGGGACCTTCAATCCCATTTTCCCACTTGTAATAAGTAATTCTACCTTCAGGTTCCTGTAATGCTTGTTTAGAAAGAAGGTTCGCCTCCTTATTACATTCCCTGAAAATGTGTTGGAAACTAATGTCTTGAAAGTGTTTAATTAATTCCTTTATTCTGAGCTTCCATCCTTCAATTGCACTTGCCTAAAGTCTTCCTCTTTTTGTTAGTCATTCAATAACTACCTTATAATCTCCCAGAATCTGGAGTTTTTGAAGAGACAAATGTGTTTCATGTGTAAGAGTTTCACATACTCCCAGTAGTTTTGCTCTTGTATTTGTTCCTTCCCGCAGTTGAAAACCCATCTATACACTGAAAAATCTGGAGTTTTGAA
>ML779556.1:938748-950944 GCA_009831015.1 Picea engelmannii
CATTTTTCTATCTGCTTATGTTGCCCCATCAAAACATACAATTGTAGTATCAACAAGCTGAGAAATCATACATGTTCCTAATGGGATAAATTTTTGTGGTGACGAGTGCCTTTTTAGTGATCCAAGAGTCTTGGTGACCATAAAGAGAATAGATGGAGAAGTCTTCTCGAAAATAACTATGTTCCTCTCTAACCAAATATACCAGCAAATAAGTGCAGCTAGAATAGAGGAGACAGACTTGTCCTTTGTCCAAAATTTAAAACATTCTGACAATGTATTCCCTTCCCAAACTTTTTTAAACTTTTGTATAGTTTTAATTATTTCCCAGACTGATTTTGTAAAAGAGCAATGTATTAATAGACGGCTAATATTTCCAGTTTCTTGTTTACATAATTGGTACCGACTTGGGCCTTCCCAACCTCTTTGTTGTAGAATATCCCAAGTTATATTTTTTTTTTCAACTACCAACTAGATAAACAATTTGATTTTAAGTTGTATATCCCATTTCCAGACTTTTAGCCTCCATCCACCAAAACTTGGTAACCTTTGGGTTAATATTAGAGCCAAATATGCATTTTTAACTGTAAGTGATCCAGAACTATCACCTCTGGTCCACATCAATTCATCATCTTTATCCATGATGGAGGCTCTTATACCAATAAGAGCGATACAAAATTGATCCCATTCTTCTTCCAATTCACCTGTAATGCCCAACTCACTACTCTTGATCCAATTGGTCGTAATGGATAATTGATCCAGTTGCCCCCTGGCCTAGGAGAGTACTAGAATCTTTTTCTGTCTTAAAAAGGAAATAAGATCATGTGAGAGAAAGGATCTGTCTCCCATCCCCCGGATTATGTCCCTACCGAGAACAACATGATGGCCCGATCCTGGAATCCAACTCAGCCAATGAGTGATCAAGTGGACTGATTTTATAAGACTGTTCCAAATTCTTGAAGTCGCTTTCTGTTTGAAGGATGTCGATCTGAACCAATTTATGACAGTGGAAAAAGGAAGATGTTTATCTTTTATAACATTGTGCCAAATTCCATCTCGCATTAACACTTGCCAGAGAGTATTAGCAGCCAAGACTTTGTTGGAATGAAAAATATTGTGAAATCCCCATCCACCGCATTTCTTTGGTTTTGAAAGTGTTTCCCACCTGCAAAGATGATAATGATGTGTTTCATTGTTACCACTCCAGAGAAAATTAAACATAATTTTCCTTATCTTGTTTAAAAATGAGTAGGGGATGGCCGCCAACGACATCCACTATATCGGTTGACTCTCCAATACCGATTTCATTAATATATATCGTCCACCCAAGGATAACCACCTATTGCACCAAAGTCCTATTTTTTTCTCCACCTTTGCCAACAACCAGTTCTAGTCTTCTAGTTTGTGCATCCTAGTATTTAGATGATAACCAAGATATTTGAAACCAATTGAAAGATCTATAAAGGTAAAAGGAAGTATATACTTGAAAGGGATTAAGTCCACTTCTGATAACACCTCATATAGAACAGTTGTTTTTGTTTCATTTACCTGAAGATCTGAAGCTTTAGAGAACAATTTAATGAGTCTATCAATTTCCAGCCATTCTTGTTGTGTGACACTGGTCATGATTAATACATCATCCACAAAGAATTAAGTGGAGGATTTTAATCATTTTGGACACCTTTATACCTGATAGTTTACCTTCCCCATTGTTTTCCTTTAGTAATAGGCTAATACCCTCCATAACCAGAATAAACAACAAAGGGGATAATGGGCACCCTTGGCGTAAACCTCTGCCACTTCTGAAAAAAATATGTAGCCTCACCATTTAATAAAACAAGAAAGGACAAGGAAACGACAAAGCTCATAATCCAGTTGGTCATCTGAATACCAAGGCCCACTTGTATTAAAATCAACCTTAACAAATCCCAATCCATGCAATCATAAGCTTTCTATAGGTCCAACTTCAGAACAAGTGATTTCAATTTTTTTTTTTAATGCTATGGAGGCATTCAGGCACTGTTCCAATGGAATCTTGGATCTATCTGCCTTTCAAAAATCCCAGTTGCTCAGTTGAAAGTGATCTGGAAAGGATAGGTTTAATCTGATTTGCAATAATTTTTTTAATTAATTTATAACAGAGGTTACATAAAGAAATAGGCCTGAAATCCCCAAATGTAACTGGCTTATTCACTTTTGGTATAAGGGCTAAAAAAGTAGAATTTAGGCCCCCAACAATAAAACCCTTCAATATCGATTCCTCAACCATCTCTAAAAGGTCCTCCCCTACCAAATCAAAGAAATGTATAAAAATCGATTGTCCAGCCATCGGGCTCTGGACTTCTATCTTTCTTAAACAGAGACAAAACCTCTTTTAGTTCACCCAAAGTGACTAGACAATGTAGAGATCTAGCTTCTTCTACAATAACCAACCGGGAGAAAAGACCCGCTACTCTGACTTGTTCGGTTGTGGATGGTTGATCCTGAGCCTTGAAGAAATTTTACAGTAATTCACAGCCTCATCTCTTAATTCCTCCTGTCCAGTGTGAAAAGACGCAGTGTCATCTAATATCTCCCAAACATGTTTCTAGTTTCTCCTGTAATTGGCAAATTGGTGAAAAAACTTTGTGTTTTGGTCACCACTTTGAATCCAAATCGCCATGTTGCGTTGTCTCCACAGTTCTTCCTTTGCTTTTAAAAACTTGTTTCTTTCTTGTTCCATATTACTAAGGTATCTTTCCTCCTCCGGAAACAAAGCACATCCCGCCATGTTTAAAAGAGTATCTTTTATTTCTGCCTCCATCTTCTCCAGATGCATCAAGTCCCTACAATTTCTTTCCTTTACCAAGAGTTTTGTGTGTGCCTTCAAGTCTTTTAGTTTCCAGACTAACCTTGTTGTCTTCCTCCTTCAGATAAAAAATTTGGATCATTCTAGACCTTATGAACTATGTCATTAAATTCCTTTTCAAGAAGCCACTAAGAATTTAATTTAAAAGGGTAGGCTTTGTAGATAGGGGTGATCTCCAACTGTAATAATACTAGGACATGATCTGAGACAAAAGGGTACTCCACCCAGAATCTGTAGAGACCCACACTTGTTAACAACTCTTCATAAATAAAAAACCTATCCAACCTCTTTGCAATTGAGTCTGCACCAGTTCGCCCATTTCTCCAAGTTGGGACTACCCTTTCCGGCTGAATATCAATTAACTTATTGGATTGGAAAAAAGCTTTGAAGAAACCCGACAAAGGTCCCGCTTGAGTTGGCCCTCCCAAGACTTCACCCGTCAAGACAGATAAATTCAAATCGCCTGGAATAATCAAATTTTTATGTGATAATAGACCATTATTTGTCTCAGTGTTCCAAAATCTTTTTCCACTCTGAGCACGAACCATAGATATTTAGCAGGGTGAGCTCCCTTTTGCTAGCAATACACCTTCCTGTCAACAAAATGCCACCACGGGAGAGGTAAGGTATCAAATCGTATTTGTTTGGGTCCCAAGTGACCAAAAGACCTCCCAACTTACCAACCAAATTTACAACACAGGATGCCAACTTTTCTTAGACCTTACACTTGACCCAAACAACATGAAACAACTCCTTTGTATCAATAGTCAATCCCTCAAAATAAGATGTATTTTAAACTCATTTTTCTTATATCTTTATTATTGTACCTTAAAAATAACCACATATTTTCTAAATTACTCATGCCTTTGTCATTTTATGTCTGACTTTGGATATGACTAGGTGAATGTGGATTTATAAAGAAAACACAAATGTATGCACACTTTTAAATAAAGTAGGCCTATAAAAAAAATATTTCTCATTTAATAAGAATTTTAATTCAGCAATAAATATATATATATATATATATATATATATATATATATGAAATTGTTTGATTATTTTATTTTTTGGATTTATTTTGGTTGTATATTTACTAATTTTTAATTTTTATATGAAATTGTTTAATTATTTTATATTTTGGATTTATTTTGATTATATATTCACTAATGTTTTTTATTGTAATTTGATTAATTTTAATCATATATGTTAAAAAATAAAATATATAATTATTTTTTATTGTAATTTGATTAATTTTAATCACATATGTTCAAAAAGTAAAATAATTAGGCTACTCCATTTTATAGGATCAAAACTCTAAATTAATAATTATATAGTTAAAATTGCAAAATTATATATAAATACAAGATTTAAATACTAATCATATTTATAATGAATCGTATATGTTATTAACCTTTATAAAGCGATATATAAAGATCATTTACCTGTGATACAATGAATGAAGTGTAAGTGAAAGAGAAAATGTATAAATATAGATACATTAACTCAGGTTGATTTAAAAGAGTTTCAAAAATTGAATTGTATTAAATAAAGAGTTTCAGATATTGACTTGTATTATATATGATTTCATATATGTGTGTGAGAGAATAAACGTGAATGTTATTTGCAATTTTGTATGCGTACCCAATATTCGCTCTAAACTTGTATTAAATCATTTTACTTAATCACATGCATGTAAGATTATGTGAATATAGGATCTTTGTTCATGGAATTATTTTATCAGAGTTTTATATAAAATCCTGTTAACATTAACATATATATATATATGAATGTAGTTTTATATAAAATCCTGTTAACATTAACATTAATATATATATATATGAATGTATTTTTTTTTTTAAAGGTGAAGTGAGATTTATTTGAATTTTTAATTTTTAATATATTTTTTAATAAATATTAATTTAGATTTATCTTAATTTTTAATTTATCAAGTGTTAAGAGAAATCAAATTCTTTGAAGTGTAAATTTTTTCTTGGGTTTTGAACTTTAAAAATGTTTGTACTTATTTTTAATTATTTTTTAGTCAAAATGTGTCATTTTTGTGTTATAGTTCATTTTATGTTACAATACTTATGTCTTACTAGGTTGTAGAGCTTTGTTATTCTTAACTACAAAAGTGAAAACTTTTACAGGTAAAGTGAAATAGGTTTTTTTATGCTTGGAAGAAAAATGTAGATACTACGAGCTCAACTATCTAATATACTCTGATGCAAATATTCTAAGGGTAACATAAACAGGTAGAAAATAAAGTTCAACTTTAGAACCATAAACTTTGATGATTGAATGGTCTTGGTATATATATCAATCCCCTACCCTAATAGATCTTCGAGGCATTCTAGGAGGATGTTCTCCATGAAAAGTTATATGAGTTCTATACATGAATTTGATTTGGATTAGATCATTATATTATTTTTCATCTATCTTGATGCTTTATGGGTGAAAAAAATTAGAGGAATCAACTTGCAGAGTCATTTTAGCGATTGGTCCCAATTTGGAAATTTGGGTCCAAAAAACCATTTGAAATCTTCCAGAGCCATCTTGAGGCATTAAATGACACTTTTTTATGGTCCAATCCTTACCATGGAATAATTGGTTATATTATACACATTGAGACCTTTCCAACGGTGCAAGAATCACTACAATCAGAGTTTGTATGTGAAAGTTATGCCTCTTGCAAGTTGACCTACTGTATTTATCACCATGGTGCAAGTGGATGCCATGTCATCCCCTATTACTTAAACATGTGGGGATAGCCATGTAGTGTATTTTCTAGAACATTCTAGAATGTCCAAACCCAATTACTAATTGATAGTTGAGGAAGTCAATGCCTTAACCCTAGATGTCTATTGGGCTATGTTAAATACCGTGCCACTGGAAGGAGAAGGGGTTCGATTCTTTGGAATTGTATCTTGTTCCATAGTTGAGAAAAAAATCTGAGAGTGGTATTCTGTGAGCATAACAGAGGAGGAGAGATTATGTAGCAGCCATATAGGTCACAGGGTCAAAAGCAACTCCACAGAGAGTGCCTCCTTCTTTGTACTTGCATTTGAAGAAAAGAAAGCAGAGAAACCTCACCTTCTAGCTGAGTATTCTCTTGTATTGGGTTTCCCAGGTCATATCTTGTGCTTATTTGTGGATGGTGTGTGAGTATTTATTTTAGTTCTCTATTTTTTCTCATTTCAACTATTTCATAAATTTTAAGCAGAAAACTAGTAATTACAGAATATGAGATCTAAAGGAAACTAACCTTCACAATAAAGATTTCAATATTTTATTAAATATGTTGTGACAAATTGTCCAGTAGAATATCCACAACAGATTACATATCAGGATTTATCAATGAATTTTTTAAAACCATCATTAAAGGCATGACTTCCTACAAATGGAGTCCATTCAAAAACTATGAGGGGTCTACCTTGATCATCAAGCCTATTCAGCAATATATGTTCAAAATTGGTAACTTGGGAAAACAAGAGAAAATAGGCCAAGTAGGATTGATACCTAAAATATTTATCTACTAAAAAATTACATAACTAAACATGAATAACATCTACTAAGTACTCAACATAACAATATTGAGCTAAAGGTAAATTGGATCATGGAAAATTTCCCTCCATCATATCAAGGATAGTTGCATCAATAGTATTGTCACAATCACAAGCTAAAAACAAAGACATTATTGTAATCGCTTCTCTAGAGATCTCGGGGAAGATAGAATCTTGAAAAGGAGGGGTTGAATTTGAAATTTCTACTCCCATATGAAGATATATTCTCAGTTAATAGAGCTCTCATAGATGGGACAGTTTGACTATAGAACTTGGTCGCTATAACGTCATCAACAAGGAGTCAAACCCTCATTTTGTAAAATAATTTAGAGATAGTTGAGGTTGTAATAGAGAAAATATATTGGGTACCATCAATAGAAAGAACAACTTGTTGATTTGAAATAAAATATTTGGCACATATGACAACAAATTTAGGGAATGGGTAAGTGATAGGAATAATGGCTTTGTCTAAATTACTAACCCAAGTAGATATTCGATCTTTCCTATCTCTATACCTTTTGTGAGTAGTCTATATAAGCTTGTATTGGTTGTCAATGGTTATTGAAGGATCTATTACATCATCCAAAATATAGATTAAGTGTTCAAGTTTTGAACTTGACCCATCCCTTTGGAAGAGGACCCTAAACTCTAGTTGCATGCTAGCTTACCTAACATGTATCCATTAGAAAAAGATTTGAATGGAAGAAATCCCATAAATTTATTGAGGTATCCCATCTCTAACTAACCTACAAATCAATTGTAGTGCTTTTGCGCAATCTTTATTGTTTCCAAGATGTCCCTCTTCCTTTTAAAAGTTATATTATCATTGGCTTTCCATGGAAGCAAAAAACAAAATCTGGGGATATCATATAGGTTGTTTGCAAAAATGACTCAATAACTCCCAATTAGAATACTCATAGTGGAAAACCATAATAATGGTTAAGCATAATAATGGTTAGGATCTTTCTTCAACATGTATCCACTACACTAACATGTATCCACTACACTAGGATACCCATAACTACTCTTTTTTGTAGGGCCATTCCTACAAGGATCTTCCTTCAATAAAAATGGAAAAGAATAATAATGGTTAGAGTCTTCCTTCAACATGTATCCACTACACTAGGATACCCATAAGTACTCTTTTTTTGTAGGGTTGGTCTTACAAGGATCTTCCCTTTGCAAGTTAACTATATGAAAACTACTTTAGACCAATTAGAGGGATGACAAATCCTCTTCCATATGGAATATTTCCAAGGTCTCTTAATTCTTTTAGACAAACAACATATCTTTCTATAATTGAATATGCACCCTACCCTTCTATAATTGAATATGCATCCTTCCCTGTAATTTTCCAAAACAATACATATCTTGCTCCATTTGCTAAAATTACCTCATTCACCATATCAACACAAATGATGTTTGCATGATATTCATGCATATGAAGAAGACATTATTTAATGTGGTTCCATGAGATGGATTTTAGCCTACCAATATGTTTCATGATGTTTCATATTTGTATATTTCAACCAGTAATCATTTACTTTAGTCCAATTAATTTTTTGTTTCATGCATTACTCTTTTAAGAAAATTTTGTCACTTAAAATAGAAGAACCATTTCAACAATCATCTAAAAAATGAGATAAACATGATCATAGATGCCCCAAATATATGATCGACAATCACCAATCCTTAAATTGGAATATTTTCCTTCCTAATGATTTCTTCCACACATTCAACTTTTGGTACTTTTATTTTGAAAATTCATACAAAATTACTCTTGTTAGTCCTTGCCGAAGGCCAACACTATAGCATTTGATTCATCATTTCCCTTTAATTACTTTGCATTTGACTACAAATATTTTTGTGAGTGTCAATAAGAAAAGTAAAATAGTTATTTTTTTATGATATTTTAATTGTTTTTATCAAACATTATATTGGATAATAAGTTGCAACTCTTATTACCAAGCTCATTTTGTCAATGTTTAGATAGCCTAATGTTTTAGTCTATTATATCTTCATTGATGCTCTTTTTGAGGTCCTCAAATAGGACATGACACAATGTTTTTTAACCAATGTTGTATGATGACAATGCATTATATCGATTTTGCATCTATTGATTGAGATCATTAAATTCATGTCCATTCAACCGCCAATTTTATCTGAGACTGATCTGAAAACTGCCAAACAGATCTTAAGGGTAAGTCAGACGATCGATGAATTTTGGCAATATTTGCTACTACCTTTGTCCATCTCCACTTCCATAATCAAGTATTATATATTTTCAATCGAGTTCCAAGACCATGATACAAATTACATACAAGTTCATCACTAGTTAAATGGTTCATTGGATGTCGTTGTTTGTCATTGTTTGCTTGAACTTTGCAAGGTTAAAATCCTAGACCTGCGATTGAGTTCCACCATCATTCATCATTCATCAATAAGATTTCTCATTTTCATTCCTATTTATTGTTTGCAAATAGGAAATGTCAAAATATTAATAATATTATATTAGTGATTTTCATTCCTATTTATTGTTTCAAGTAGGAAATTGTCAAAATATTAATAATATTTTATTTTCCATTTAGTACTAATAAACACTTTGAAAAATATATTTGATTTATTTGCATCCGAAAAAAAAAAACTTGTAGGTTCCTTTGAAAAGAATAAATCAATACAAATTCAAAATGAACAAGTTAAATAAACTATTATAGGTTAAATTCTTATAATTTACTAAACTTTTACCTCTTCTCCTTGCTCCTTGTACATTGTTTCTTGAATGATTACACATATTTTGTAAGTTGTGTTCGATCAAGCAAATCCTCATAAGCTCGAACCTTATTTGACCAAGTGCATTTCATGATATAAATTAAGATGTTTTTAAACTACAAATAAATTCCACAACTTTACTAATATACCTTTTTAATCTTTACCTAATTATTTTTTAAATAAGAAATAGGGATAAAATGTTTAGGATTTTTTTGTGAAATAATCATCCACTCACTATTTAGCATTCCATTTACTCATTTATCAATGAAAAGCATGCAACTTCTTTAAATAATCATCCTATTATTGCTTCCCAAGGTTTGTAATAGTGATAGTGGGGCAGTTGGCTACCCTTACTATAACATTTGGTGGCGACACTATATTAATAGAAGATGTATTGCACTGTAATAAAAAGATCAATTCCATATATATATATATATATATATATATATATATATATATATATTACGTAATATGGGAAATGTACAAACTCGATCTAAATGTGGTTACTCAGAAAAATCAAAAGTGGCTGAGAATTTTCATCTATTCACTTTCTTTTTGTACACCAATAAAAAGGCCTATTGAACCATGGCCAATATATTTCCTATAACACCTAAAATGTCCTCTATAAACTTTTCCTTATAGACATTAAAATACCCTTAAAGCTTGGAATTGTGAGGTGTGATTTAGGGTCTAGGAATTAATCCAACACAAACGTGTCCTTATATACGCTGGTAATTTGACCTCACGAAGCTTGGATTATCCTGGAAAATTGATAGGCATGAACTTGATCTATTAGCCAGTCAATTTACCATAAATAACCCAAAATTCTATACGCTGGTCAATTGTACAACAAGAACCCGACCTTCCTGTGTTGAATATTGAATTAATAAACTTTCCCTATACTTGGAGAATTCTACCATTAGAAGCTTACTATGTATGGAATATTTCACTTTATAGGTTGTGCGTGCCCTGTCAATTTCAATGCATGAACCTAGCCTTGTACTTGGTAATTAATACTAAAAGAGGCTATAAATGGGATCAAAGTTAGTGAACGAAATGTGGTTTCGTAGTGATTCGAGCACCGAGTCCTAGATGTCGATGTTGCAGAGTGGTGTTGTTACTCAACACACCGTTATTCCCACGATTCATGTTTGTTTGCAGAAAACGAAACACTAATATATGAATGTGTAATGAAATCCTACTGTTATCTCCTAAAATAAACCTGTTAGATTTTTTTTGAGTCTTAGGTGATAGCATGATCATGATAAAAGGACACTTTTAAATTTTTGAAGTTTAGAGTTCCAAGTATATGGAATAAGTCATAAATTCCAAAGAAACAAAGGGATTTGTCATTCATTATGTTTAAAAATCAAGAAAAAAAATTTCGGCGGCTAACCGTTGTTTTCAAGTATGAGGTAAGCCCTCAAAAATAGGTACTTTCGGCGGCTTACAAGGCAAATCAAAGACGCACTTAGCCCTTGAAAGTGCAGGCCAACAATTTTTGCCAGCGCATCAGCCAGAGCCCAAATGTAGAAAAGTACAGGTGTCTTCAGTTATGATGATCGTTTTGATGTGCAATTTGGCACGATTACATGATCTTAGCTCCCGGTTTGAAGACAATCACTCTGTTTTGGCTCTAGTCCTCATGCAAAAGGTCTGAAATCTTTGTCTTTTCAAAGAAATCGCCCAATAATGATTGCAATTTCCTGATTTTCTCCAGATCTCTATCACCATCGGTATCAGGCTAATCATTCCAAATTCAAATTAGTTGATGCATGAGTTCCTATAAGAAACATGGGTTTTCTACATTTGGTAACAAGAAGAGTTTTCCTCACCGCTTCAGATTTCCTCCATTGGTGAGATCTCTTTGTTTCAGGTGCTTTGACAGGTCATTGTGTTTGCTAACAGTGTTGCAGATGGGTCAAAAGTGAGGTGGTCCTCTTCTCAGGAAGGAATTGGATAATGTCCAATACTTGGAATCTCATCCAGAGATCCATCAGATGTTCTCACATATAGGCTGCCTCACATATGTCCAGAAATTGTAGGCTGGATACCATTAGGGTGTCACAGAGGCTTTTGCAAAGACCTATGATGGGTGCAAGGTGACAATTGGCCCCTTGGAGATGCAGATTGATGAAGCAAGCATAGCAGCTACTACAGAAATGTCAGGAGAAGGACAGAGATGGTTCAAGACAACCATCACTTAAAACCTAGAGTTCAGACCATATCTAAAACCAGAATTTCAGGATATCATTTGGAAGAGGGACATCCCTACATCATACCTAGAAAAGAAGTGGCAGATTCTGCTCAAGACCATACAGGTCTACATAACCTGTGAGGGGTGATATGACAGGGTGATGTTATATCACTTCAAGCTGATGGATCATTTTACAAACAAGTTCCACTCAATTTTCCATATTACTTCCACAGAATCCTGATCAAAATGTCTCATAAGGTCCAGGATGAACCAAACAAGATCCATAACACTCTACTCCACTTTGGCCTCATCAAGATGATAATTGTGGAAGAGCTCAGAAGGAGAGGGAAGACCTGGGAGTATCTCCTCTTTTGGGGAGGATTTGAGTTGGACACTCAACCTGAGAATAACAAGAAGAAGTCAAAGAAAAAGTCTCTGACACCTCAAAGAAGTTCAAGGAGAAGGAGAGCCATCACTCTAATGCAAACAGAGGAACCAGTATCCAGTTCCAAACAAAAGAAAGAAAAGAAGAAGTTGATTTTCAATAAATTTGCAGAGAAAGCTTCACCCAAACAGATAAATGTTTTAAACCTACCTTACTCAGACTCTGAGTCTAAACCAGCTATAGAAGAAGCTCCAGGTGATCAGAATATGGAACCAGACATGGAGGAAACACCACAGACTGAAGGGTTTACCAGTTTTGATGAGGGTGAAGCATCTACCAAGAAGAAAATCAGCAAGTCAACAAAGATTCAAAAGTTGAAAGAAAAGATAGTAGAGCAGGAGGTGTTAGAGAGGGTTATCAAGGCCAGATATGAAACC
>ML779557.1:25253-47819 GCA_009831015.1 Picea engelmannii
TATGCATTTGTAGTTAGGCAATCCGACGGTCACGATATGTTCCCGACATAGAGTGATCCGACGGTTCATACTCTCCTCGATCTTAACGGCCATTGATCTGTGGCTTAACACCCGATTGGTCCATGATCTCTATTTAAAGAGCACGGAGGGTCATTTGTCGATGATCGATTGTGAGAAACTCTCTTGTAAAATCTCTCTGTAATCTTTTTCTTTGCATTAATAAACTGCTCCAAGTGGCCGCGTTGGCTGGGGCCGTGGATGTTTACCTGTAGGGGTTTTACCACGTGAAAACATCGGTGTGTTGATCTTTGATCTGGTTATGTGAGTGGTTACTGAAGGTGTTCGTCCTCTGTTGGAATACCTGTGTTGTCGAACAACCCAAATGGGAAAACCATCATTCAATTGATTGCGATTATGCTCTTTATTTATTGGCAATGTGTAGGTTATAGTACCCTTAGGCTCTTTGGTCCATTCTCAATCTTCTCGTGGGAATCTAGCAACAATTACTCTCACTCTCAATCAAAGAACCCCTCTTCCTTTGTGATGCAAGAGTAAATAGTGTTAAGTTTTTAGTGTTGTTATTAGGTTATATCCAAATTACATGAGCATTCAATGCATTTCCAAACAACAACATAAAGAGGATCATTGAAAGAAACACAATCACAAGGTACACAACATTTTATCCTGGGAAACCCTCATGGGGGAGAAAACCTAGAAAAAACTTCCTCAATAATAGATTGCCAATACAAAGCCAAGACTAAGACCAAAACACCAAAGATAAACCAAGACTTAGTATGCGCCTGTCTTCTCCCTCCTCCTGCAACTGCATTTGTCTTCAATATATGCGCACTAGATGAGTGAGTGTGTGTGTATTCAAATGAGGCACTATCCTCACATATAAATACAAGTTGAGGAGGTGCTAGGTTTATGTCTCGTCACTTGGTGGGGCCGACTTCTCCTAGAAGTGGCTAAACTTTATAATTACTAGGGGTCGACTTCTTCTAGAAGTGGTTAAAAGCACTTTATAATTACTTGGGGTCGACTTTACAAATACCACTATACAAATGCATTTTGACCAATCCAAAAAAAGGGATTTGATCTTATACAAGACCCAACTTGATTAATCCACAAAAGGGGATTTGATCTATTAAATAATAACTCAAATGTAATTAGAATATTCTTCGAAGTTACAATATTTCATCACTCCCCCTTAACAAGAAGGGTATTCTAATTACATGAATCAATACAACATTATCAAGAGAAGGAGAGGGAAAAATCATCATCAGTATCTGGAACACTGACTGGCACATCTATAAATCATCAGAAGTTGTTCTCATCATCAATATCATCATAGTTTACAACATGGAGTTGGAGTAACATCATCATCATCAACAACATGAAGCTGAAGTAACATCATCATCAACATGAAGCTAAAACATCAGCATCAATAACACGAAGCTGGAACAACATCATCAACAACACGAAGCTGGAACAAGATCATCAACAACACAAAGTTGGAACAACAACATCAACAACACGAAGTTGGAAAAACAACATAAACAACACGAAGCTGGAAAAACATCATCAACAACATGAAGTCGGAACAACATCATCAACAACATGTGGTAACAGAATGAGGCAGGTGCATCAACAACAACATTTGTGGTACTCTGACAGATCGTCCTTACCAGACTTTTGGGATCTACTCGGGAATCATAAGATTCCCTAGGATATAAAATCCTAAGAAGCTACCATGTGGTACTCTAACTGGTCGTCCTTACCGGACCTTCAAGATCTGTCTAGGAATCATAATATTCCCTAGGATATAAAATCTTAACGGAGCTACCACTACTGACCACAACTGGCATATACATACACATGTACTCTGATATACCATCTTTAATGGACCTTTGGGATCTGTCCAGGGATGATCAATCCCCTAGGATATAAAATCCTAACGAAGCTACCCATTGTTGGTCTGGATACCATAGTATCATCAACATCACTCCCCCTTTCAAGCGAGGTCCTTTCAGACAACACCAAGCTTGTATTGAAAGTACTCAAACTTCACATGAGACAGAGGCTTGGTCAACACATCTACAATGTGCTCATCTGTGCCAACATATTGGAGCTTTACATCTCCCCTCTGCACCATATCACAAATGTAGTGGTACCAGATCTCTATGCGTTTTGACTTATCATGGAACACTGGGTTCTCTGTCATCTTTATACAATTATGGTTATCACATAGAATCACAGTGGCTTCCATCTCCAAATCAAATAGACCGGTCAACAACTTCCGAAGCCATATGGCTTCACAAATGGCGGAACATGTTACAATTTATTCCCCTTTTGTCGTGCTAAGAGCAATACTGGATTTCTTCCTACTTTGCCGTGAAGTCATGGCTGAACCCAAAGTGAAACAACATCTTAAAGTTCTCTTTCTTTCTGAAGCACTTCCAACCCAATCTAAATCAGTATAACTATACAGTCTGAAGTCATGATCTCTAGTATAGCAGAGACCATAATCCAACGTACCCTTAAGGTATCTCATCGCATGCTTTGCAGCTACAAGTTGAACACATATGGGATCCACCAGATACTGACTCAAGGTATTCACAACAAAGCGTATATTTGGCCTGGTATTCGTCAGACACATCGACGATTTAAGAGTAGTATCAAGTCTGACGAAGTATCAACTAGGAGCTTCAAATTCATTTCCATGGGTGTGTTCATGGCTTTACATTCCAATATGTCAAATCTATTCAGTGTTTCAACTGCATACTTCCGTTGGTTAAGGAAGATCTTCTTCGGGATTTGCCAAACTTCAAGACCTAATAAATAATGCATCGGGCCTAGGTCTTTCATCTCAAACTCTCCAGTGAGCTTCTTCTTGAAATCTATGATGAGCTTTTCTTCATCTATCAAGAATGAGTCATCCATATATAGCAGCAATATAACTGTTCCATCATTCTCAATCTTGAAGTAAGGGTTGGGATCAACTTTACTCTTAGTAAAGATCAAGTTCATCGAAAAACTATCAATCCTGTCATACCAAGATCTTGGAGCTTGCTTCAACTTGCAAACATGAGTCTTCTTGTCCTATACTTTGAAAACACATTTTCACATCACATTTTACCAACCTGGTACACTTGCTCAGTTGCAACTTAATCTGCACAATCATGTGCTAGCTCTATGTGTTTTCTACAAAGCTCTATCTGTCTCACTACCTGAGAGTATGTCCTCTCCTCTCTCACGGAAACAACTTCATCTGAAACTCAGAGTGGCTGATATTGAAGATAACTTTTCTTCTTTCATGGAGGTAACTCTATCTGTTGTAGTCATGTCTCCATGGCCCGACTCATGTACTGCACCAACAAACACTAGAGATAACTCAAACTCAAATATAAGGATTGTCATACCTACTCCCTTTGAATCTCATACTGTATTGGAATCATGGTTGTTCTAACCATCTTCATGAACATTGGAACTATTTCTTTGATTACTAGAGCAAGTGTCTCATCACAATCTTCTCCCTCTTATTGGGAGAATCCTCTTGACACAAATCAAGTTTTGTACATCTCTATATTGTTATTTTCAGCATGATTGATATGTTAGATCAATCTTAGAAGTCACCACAAACTTCCCTTCTAGTCTCAAAGAAAAAACCGTATCCCAAACCTTCTGACTGGATTCCTCCTCTGTCACTGAAACAAGGGAATCTTCTCAGGATATTTCATGTCTCCTAGAGGTCTTTGAAGCTACAATCTAGTGTTCTCAACTCATGGCATCTGTCTGACAGTCCTAAAATATGATCCTTTCTGAGATCAAGCTCACTCTAAGTCTTCATGCTCCCCCTAAAGCTTGACTCCATCAGAGTCTATATAATCTTCAGAGCCTTCTTCTCCCTCTGATAGGTCTTGTCAATGTTATATGTCTTTGCATCCTGCAAAGTGTCACGGGCCCATGTTGGTCTCTTCCTAGTTACTGCATTGATTATGGGTAGGCCCTTATGGCTCAAATAATTCTTCTTGATGATATGAAGAGTGATCAACTGTACTAAAGGGATAACCTTCTTCTCCTCATGATCTGTCTTCATATGAGATGTTCTGTATCTAGTAAAAGTAACTTATTATTATTATTATTATTATTATTATTATTTTAATTTTTTCAGTACATGGATGTATACAGTCATTTATACAACTTGGATAGTCTGCTCCATGTCTCATCTAATATGTTGCCTCCTGCAACCATTACTATATCTTCCTCAAGGTTATCACCTGTGACCTGCCCGAAATAAGAAAAACAAGAGAGAAACAACAAACAAGAATAATACTCTTTATAGTAATAATAAAAACAAGAGTGAGAATGATCGTCACAGTAGATCCTTCAGAGCTATCACTTGTGACCTAGAACCTGGAGTCTTTTCCTCAAGAATGAGTGTGTTGCTTTTCTTCCGAGTTTCCTTCACTCAAGATGACAATTACTTTTTTCAACCTATCCTTTGTTCTAAGACAATATGTTATCTTGACATAAATCTGAGTTAGGGAATAAACTCTATAATCTCAACTTTAATCAATCTAGTAGTTTGACTTTAATTTTGATCAATGGTTAGTATGATAACTTCATTAGTTCAAAATGAAACTTGGATATTCATAAGATTACAATAATGCCATAACAAGTAGAGGCATATCAAAGTAATCAAACATGAGGTGCATAGTTCCTCTGAATGTGTTGGATCTGGAATCCCTCTGGATATATGATTGTTGTTTGTACAACATATCCTTTCTCCTGCAAATACCCTTTAAAATAATGATACAATTTAAACATATGTAAGTACATACCTATGACAGTATTGGCAGGTAGTGGCACCATCCAACAACAACGACAATAAATAACAAACCTTTAAAACTTGAAAGGTGTTTCAACTTGAAACTTAAAGTTAGCTGGCGATTTGCTAGGGTAAGGCGCACTAGGACAATAAAAATTAGTCCCAAAACTTCACAAAAAACTTTCACTGCAACTGGTATTGTAGCTGGTGTTGGCACTGCAACTGGTGTTGCAACTGGCATGAAGGAATTGGCACGAAGGAACTGGTACTACAACTGATATTGCATCTTTGTATTCTTGAGTTTGGTTTGCAAATTCATTTTCCGGTTGATGTTCTTTCATTCATACATTCTAGTTAGGGCATCAAACATCTCTTTTGGAGTATTCTTAGAAGACACTTGAGGGATCAAGTGGTCTTTAATAGGGTCTGCAATTATCATTTTAGCCTTAATCATATCCTTCTTGTAGTTCTCTTTGGATGCATCTTCTTTGAGTTCCGATACATTTTCTTTTATGAATTTTTCAAGGTCATTCTCTTCAAGAATGAGTCTAATTATGTACTTCCAGCCATAGAAATTTTCCACACCTTCTAACTTTTCAACAAGCTTGGTGCTTATAGACATCTCGACCTGGAGCTAAGAAAATGACCAGAAAATGAAAGTGCTCAAAAATTAAAACTGAGCTTACTAGGAGATACGCTAGGATGAGGCAAGTTTGCTGGAGCTAACTGTTTCAAAAAATTCCAAGTTTTACTTCTTGAAACTTGATCTGCACAATTCTGGACTGGTACTTCTAGTACTGGTTCTGGTTTTATGGTTTTCTGGTACTAGTTAAAACTAGGGTTTGAATTTCTGGAGAATCTGGCCACTAGAAAAGTTCACTCAAACTGCCAAAAGATGTGCTACAATAGGGCACACTTCCCAAGATAATTTTTGGTCAAAAATTCCTCTTTAGTAAAAATCCCTAATTTTCTTGTACGACAACAATGATGTTTTTAGATATCCAGTGAAAGATGCTCTATTTAGTCAAGCTCTGATACCGTGCTCAAATTTTAGTGTTGTTATTAGTTTATATCCAAATTACATGATACAATGCATTTCCAAAACAAAAACATAAAGAGGATCACTGAAAGAAATACAATCACAAGGTACACAACATTTTATCTTGGGAAACCCTCACGGGGGAGAAAAACCAACAAAAACTTCCTCAATAATAGATTTCCAATACAATGCCAAGACTAAGAACAAAACACCAAAGATAAACCAAGACTGAGCATGTGCCTCTCTTCTCCTTCCTCCTACAACTACAATTGTCTTCAATATATGCACACTAGATGAGTGAGTGAGTGTGTATTCAAATGAGTCACCATCCTCACATATAAATACAAGT
Organism: Picea engelmannii; assembly: GCA_009831015.1. Taxonomy (NCBI): domain Eukaryota; kingdom Viridiplantae; phylum Streptophyta; class Pinopsida; order Pinales; family Pinaceae; genus Picea; species Picea engelmannii. The sequence goes on from ML779557.1 coordinate 31,473, forward strand.
TGAGGAGGCACTAGGGTTATGTCTCTTCACTTGGTGGGGTTGACTTATTCTAGAAGTGATTAAAAGAACTTTATAATTACTAGGGTATGACTTTACAAATACCACTATACAAATGTAGTTTGACCAATCCACAAAAGGGGATTTGATCTTATACAAGACACGACTTGATTAATCCGCAAAAGGGGATTTGATCTATTAAATAATAACTCAAATATAATTAGAATATTCTTCGAAGTTACAATATTTCAACAAATAGGAGAATGGCTAAGTTGGGGTTGAAGCTAGAAGGCCAAGCGTCCCCTAAGTCCAGCATGTTTCTCCTCTTTTGTCTTTTTTTTTCCAATTACATTTGAGGAATATTGTCTCATGTTTTTATTTTTTAAACACACATTTTTTTCTTCTCATTTAAAAAAAAAATCCATACATTAACTTTTCATCTATTTATGTTTTCGATGCTTACATTGAGAGTACTATATTAATGAGTGTGCAGACACCGATCGAATTGGCATGGGGGGCTTCATGCCATCAACCCTGTCTCCTACCTTGTCCATACTTTCCCGTGTCGATCCTCATAGAATCTGAGTCACGTGTGGATCTAATTTAGATCACACCTCCCCATTAAGAGGATTTTGGTCCCCAACAACTTCCAAGGACAAGTGAGGGAACTACCTTGCAATCTCGTTCCTCTCATACCATTTTGTTTTCCTTGGAATCTACCCTTTGAGGCCCTTCTACCATATTTATTGTTCTCCTCTGTGAGTTACCCATTCCTTTTGCTGCATAATTATGTCTTCCTTCAATTCTTTAAGAGTGTGTGGTGCAAAGTTTTCGATAGTGGGGAGAACCTAATGGTCCTCTTCTCCATCTAGCATGGAAGGATCAACCAATCCCATATACTCTACATTCACCACTAAGCTAATATGCATACAAGGAGGAAGTCTTAACCTGAAAGAATTCTTGTTCACCTACTCAATGATGTCAAAATATATGTATCTAAGGCGCTTGAGTTTATTTGTTTCTCCTTACAATCGTTCCTTGCAAATGTAAAGCTACACCTTATCTCCAACATGAAATTTATGATCTTCTCTATGCTAGTCATGTATGGATTTATACTGATGTTTCCTTCTCTCAATTTTCTCATGTACCTTCGGATTTACCTCCCTAATCATGTCCACAAATATGCTTTCCTAATTCTCATCTCCTCGCAACTCTACTTCATCCTTCCAGTGTCCATAGACAATATCAAACGACAAGGGAGGTAAATAACCAAAACAAGTCTTGAAAGGTGTTTTGTTGGTGGAAGAATGAAGTGCTCAATTGTTTGAATGTTGGATGTAGACCAACTACTCATTCCAAGTCCTTCGTTGCTTTCTATTCTACCCTCTCAATAATCGTACGAATGTTCGATTGTAAATTCTATTTGTCCATTGATTTGGGGACAAAGTGTAGCGAAATACCCCAAATTGGTATCCATTCTCTCCCAAAGTGTTGTCCAAAATATACCCAAGAACCTATTATCTTGATTAGATATGATGGAGCTTGGTCATCCAAAATGTACACAAACATGACTAAAGAACAAGCCAATTATTTCTTGTCCAGAGATCGTCTTTTCGCATGGAATGAGCACACACCTCTTGTTGAAGTGGTCTACCATGACAAAAAAGTAGTTGTGACTTTTCTACAAGATAGGCAAACCTTCAACAAAGTCCATGGAGATGATCTCCAGAGGACTACTTGGTATTGGTAGTGGCATATAAAGCCTGGGATTTCTAGTGTTTGGCTTTCTAGTGTTGCAAAGAACACAACCTATAAAAAATCTCGCCACCTTCCCTTGCATATTTGGCCAATATATGTACCTCTATGTATTTTCCACTTTCTTCATTATGCCAAAATTCCCAACAATCTTGGAAGTGTGAGTATCCCCCATAAATTGAATCCTTCTGAACTATGGTATGCACAACTCATTCAATTTGTATAACAACCCCATCTTGGAGGTGATATTCATTTCCTTCCGTGGTAGTGACTGGTCTCTTCTTCAACTATTTGTATATCCTCTAAAATACCCATCTCCCTCATAGTCTTCATTCAACATTTCACGAGTGAAGGAATAAAGCTACATGATAACTCCAACTAATATTGTCTTCTTTAGTGGGGCTCATGGAAGCATATCAACTAGCGTGTTTGGAGCTCCTTTCTTGTACCCAACCAAGAGCTGGACTTGTTGCAAGGATGCCAACCACTTGTAAGCCTCACTTATGCATCTTAGTTTGACTTTGCAGGTACTGTACGGGTTGATGACTGATGTGTATGATGGTCTCTTTCCCCAGGAGGTACTTGCTTCCACTTCTTCACCACTTGCATGATCCCATAGATCTCTTTATCATATGTGGGCCAGTCGAGTACTAATCCATGAAACAACTTTGAATGATAATATACCAATTTTCCTTCTTGCATAAGCATTGCCCCTAATGCATATCCACTAGCATTTGTGTCTAGTTCAAATGGTTGTTGTAAATTAGGCATGACAAGGATTGGAGAATTGATAATATTTCTCTTTAGGTATTTGAATACTTGTTATTGTGGCTTACCTCATTGAAATCTCTTCCCCTTGGCAGTCATGGCGTACAATGGTGTCAATACTGCATAAAAGTTTGCAATGAACTTCCTCAAGTATTGAGCCACTCTAATAAACTTCTGACCTCTATCAAAGTAGTGGGAATAAGCCATTGGTTGATGGTTGTGATCTTGTCTGAATCCACCCTCAACTCTCCTCTGCACATCATGTGTCCAATATAAATCAAGGACTCCCCCCCAAACTCACACTTCTTCAAAAGAAATCTATTGATTCCTTTTTAATGTCTTTAGCACTTGTGTCATGTGTGATACATGCTATTGCCAATTATTACCGAAGATAATTAGTATGTCATCCAAGTACACTATTACAATTGAGTCAATAAAAGGACATAGCACATCATTCATCAATCTCATGAAAGTTGCAAGTTCATTACATACATCGAAAGGCATCACTAACTACTCATACAAATCTTGTCTCATCTTGAACGTTGTCTTCCACACGTATTCTGCTATGATTCTCACGTAATGGTAACTTGATTTGAGGTCCAACTTGGTGAAGAACTCAACTTGTTGTAGCTATTACATCAAGTCATCAATCATTGGCAGAGGATATCTATTCTTGATGGTGATTTTGTTTAGGGCATGGTAGTCAAATCACATTCTCCAGCTTATGTCCTTTGGCATCATGATGATTGGTGAACCACGTGGTGACATACTAGGCCCGATAACTCCTTGTTCCAACAATTGTTGCAACTATTTCTTCACTTTGTTTGCATCAATGATGGATTTCCTATATAGCCCAATGTTTGGCAGTGGCAGGTGCATTACATAAATCAAAAGGCATCACTAAACACTCATACAAACCTTGTCTCATCTTGAACGTTGTCTTTCACATGTCTTCTATTGTGATTCTCACTTAATGGTAACTTGATTTGAGGTCCAACTTAGTGAATAACTCATCTTGTTGTGGCTATTCCAACAATTCATCAATCCTTGGCAGAGGATATCTATTCTTGATGGTGATTTTTTAGGGCATGGTAGTCAAAGCACATTCTCTAGCTTCTACCCTTTGAAATCATCATGATTGGTGAACCACATGGTGACATATTGGCTCTGATAACTCTTTGTTACAACAATTTTTGCAATTATTTATTCACTTTGTTTGCATCAATGATGGATTGCCTATATATTCCAACATTTGGCGGTGGTGTCTCCAGCAACAACTGAATTTCATGCTCAACCTCTCACTCGAGTGGCAACCCCGAAGATTCTTAGAACACCTCCTTGTATAATTCAACCAATTGTTTTAGATATTGACATTGCTTGCCACTACATCCCTCCAAGGATTTATTCATATCCAACTCACTACATTCTCCTTGTTGCTTTCCTTCTCTAAAAAATAGTAAGACAAAATTCTTTGTGCCACCAATGATTCTTTCGCCCCAATGAGCATTGACCAAACAAAGTTTGGCTTTGTCATTGTGTGCATTTAGAGCATATTCCTTTCCATATTTGACAAGCCTATATAAATTTTCTCTCTTCCTAAAGATGTCATCTCTCATGTACAAGTATGGGCTTCCCAAGATGACTCCACACACATCCAATGGAACCACATCTGCCACCACTTCATCCATGACTTTATGGTTGATGGAAACTTGAATCTGCCTTGTTTTCCTACTCTCAATTCTACATCATATCTTACATATCCCAAGGGGTGTGGTTGTGGATGGTCACGAGTCTCTAAGCCAATCTTCTCAACCAATTTTGTAGAGATAAGTTGGATTGTGAACCAAGATCAAACAAGCAATCTACCTTACTTTGTTTCATGTGGATCTTGATGAAGAAAATCTCTATGATGGCATTGAGAGATAACTGAGATAGTTTATATGTTTGAGAAGGAATTTCCCGAGAGCTTGATCATGTACTTTCTAGGTCCATCTTCTAATTCACCTATTTGATGAGGTTGAATTAGATGGGGTGGTCTCATGCCATTTGATGTTTTTCTTGGAGAGGTACACAAAACTGTTAAAGGGTTTTGTTTAACAAAAGGCAAAACCCGATAGGTCTATGGTGGAGGGGTACATAGTATATGAGTCATTCTATTATGTTAATGAGAACATAAAACAAATTGATGAAGCACCAAGCAGAGTGATTTGGGACAACCATTAGGATGATAATAAAATGGAAGGTGAGGTACTCCGAACCAATGGAAAAGGTGCATGATAAAGAGTAAGCCACTTATCTTTTGTTAATTTTTTATAAAATCATTGTTTACACTAGACTTGATAATATTGATTAGATCTCATACTATTTGTTTTGATTTCATGAATACATCAATCAATTTAGAAATGTATGCCATCAATGAATTTATTCTTTACAACTTAGAGGCAACATGACCATGGGTCCCATTCTTTGAAGAGAAGAGAAGAAAATGGGCAGTGGAAAGAAATAATTTAGATGGTTGAACGATAGAAGCATGCGTTATCCAATCATTTGAAATAAAACATGCCAAATATTTTTCCCAACAACGGGGTGGCTGACTAGGATGCAAGGTGAAGAGGATGCACTAAACAGAGGGATCAGGTGCAAAAACTCTATAATAATGTTTGTTACTCCCTCGCTTCTAGGGGTAACTAGAGGATATTTTTTTCTCCATGATCCACATTCCAGACAACAGTTCCAATGATGACAATCTAGACTCTCCACAGAGAGTTTCCCATAGATTCCTTCCATTGCATGCTCAACTAACTCACATCAAATGACACAATGCATTACACATTGAGGTACATTGTTTTGACACTTCATATCAACTGATAATGTCAATGTTTGGAGCATAAAAATAATGATCATGGGTTGAATTAGATAATGAATCACAATGCTTTGAATTTATACTTTTTTCCTTGTTTCACCTTGGTGGTCATCGTCATCTCCGAGTCAATTGTTGTTAGATAATTCATTCACTACAAGGAGAACACCTTCTTGCGGAGGTTTTTACGGAACCTCCCCGAAAAAATTATCCCTTAACTATTTATAACATAGGTTGTTAACAAAGGTAGGCGACCAAAGGTTTTTGTGGAGGTTTTTTTTTCTAGTGTTCCTTTCATGAATATATGCACTGGTGTGCATAGAAACATACCACATTGGTACTAAAATGTTTAAACACATCTTAATTGTTAATAACGTTGGTTAGAAGTTTTTGTGAACAATTTTGTTTAGTGCCCCAATATAGTACATCCGCCTCGGTGCACAACTAAAACATAACTCACCCACGCATAGATGTTCAAACGCATCATCATAAGTTATAAAAAAATAACAAGCACCAATCAAAGTTCATTGGTACCATTAAATCTTATGTACCGGTCCATACACAATGTTTTATGGCGCATTATGGTATGGGTAAATAAAAATAAATTACCAGACCAATTTTCACTTTGACAGTTGATCCAGTGCTTCAAATCTATCAAGCAAGTACCGATGTTTACTCTATTTTCACGGATGCCCTATTTCCGATGCTTCTTGGTGATTTGGATAACTCCACCGATCGATATTCCACACATTTCCATTTTTTGGAAATTACCACGGATTTTCATTTCCTCTCAACAATGGAACAATGCCTCCTTGGGAAATAAGATTCTAGGTAATTTGTTTATTACCTTCCCATTTCCATTTTCATGAGTTTAAAATTTGAATTTAGCTCGAAATTTGGGACATTTTTCATTTTTTTTTCCATCTCCACACGCTACGTTGTTTCGATTTGTCCCGCCCCGACGTTGTGCGTCTTGTGCTAACTTCATAGCAAGAAATGCCACCGACGCTTTCAAGTTTTGCATTAAGCTGTGCTTCCACTTAAATGACCCGAATCTAATGTGTTATAAAGGACAATTGTTGCTAAATAACATGCCAGTGCTATTCGAACTCAGACACACCAAAGTGTTCCATTTAACCAAGAGCACCTTTAAAAAATGACACATGAAATATAACTGAGCAGTGCAACCATTTTAAACAAATGCATCGATGCAATTAATAGAGCCGCACCAGAACAAATATTGATCGATTTGGCATTGTAGGGAATTTCCTTTGATGTCCTGTGTTCGGTTCTCTATCATTCACAATGCACCATTAAAAAAAATGATGATGCTTCAACAAAACGATCGATCCAGTGTGTTCCTAGTAACAAATCACATCGCTTAATTTGAAATGAGTCAATATAATGGAGTGGTGCCCATACTGACACAAACCGCACCGGTACGTTATACTATATGACACACCGCGAAACATCAAGTTGGTACTTTGGAAACTATAGCACACCAGTACTGTCTGTTAGTGAAAGTGCACTGTTGTGAACACATTTCATAAAAAATGGGTCGGTGATGCATTTATGTTAACCAATTGGACCAAGGAGCTGTGGCATTTCAGTGGATGCTTTGTAGCTAGTCCTCTCGACAAAATAATGCATCATTAAACAAAACGCCAGTGCTCCAATAACATGGTAGCACCGATGCATTTATATTAACACATCACATCACTTATGTTGATATAAATCAATTTCACATGTTGATGCGTTTGGACCCAAAAAACACATCAGTAATGTAAAGAGTATGACACCGGGACGAATTTTCACAAATTATCCTCGTAGTGCGTCTTATTGTGAATATCGCTAAGATGCTAGGAAGTGCGTCAATTGAGATAAATGCACTGGTGCATTCTATTAATCGAACACACCGATGCGGTTAAGTGAGTTTCACTGGGAAAAATATTTTAAAAATTATCATTATGGTGCATCTTTTAAAACACACCCATTAATGGTGAGTCAAGAAACAACAACACATTGGTTAAAAGCATTAGGTGCTCAAAAGAACATAGAGATTTGGTGTGTTTAATATAACCAAGCACACCATTTGGTTTAACTTTAACAAGGTCTACTACATCGGTGCATTCCAAACAAATTGCCCTGAGTTAGACAATTGATATGTGAAATGGCATCATGGGTCGTGTTGTATGACAACCCTTAACTGATGCACTATATATCAAAATGTACTGCTATATATATTATTTCTCGAGTAACAATGATGCATCAATGCATCATATCTAACACACATATTTTTGGTGTCTTATGTCTGATATGGAGCACTAGAAGTGGTGCATATAGTTTTTTTAATAGCACTGGTCACTTTTTCACTTTTTTTTTTTTGGCAAAGAGAAACTAATTTCNTGTGTGTGTGTGTGTGTGTGTGTGTGTGTGTGTGCCTAAAAAGGATTTTATGTGAATCAACTATGTCAACGACATCGAGTGTAGCAACAACAACAACAACAACAAAAGCAATGAGAAGAAAAATAATTTAATTCACAAACTAAATATGCAAACATCCACAGTTAAATTTTGTGGAGGTTTTTCTCTGCGGAGGTAAAATCGTAGGTCACTCTTTGGTGCCTCTCATAATTTAACACATGGACTAGATCCTCTCCCACTTCCTCAGTGCTCTACCTCACATCTCCTCCTTTACAGGCCGTTCAATTTTCTCCAAGATATTGTCCTCATCATTCATGTAGCCATAATATGAACTGATGTCAATACACTTGTAGATTGCATACCTACACCTCCTCTTTTTTTCCTCGAGGGGGATTATCGAATAAATATTTGAGGATGGGGAGGAATTTCGTAGCTCCGAAGTATCTATAATCGGGGCCCTTGTTAGTGGCACTGGGCACATCAAACTTTGTTCCCTTCCAAGTTCATCATCAAGGCCTCTACTTTGGCATACTTAGGATTACCAAGTTCTATGATTGGAGCTTCCCAGTGCCTCTTTTCCTTGTTCAACAATAAAGGACCTTGGTGGATGTCTTAATTATAACATTCTGTTAGCCTCAAGAATGACCTAAGCTCCGTATTATATATTTAATAGAAGTTGAGAAGCACATTTGGAAAATCAATTGATGATCCATAAGCTTTGTCAGCATGCCTTATCGCTAAATACTAAGCATTGCCTTGGCCTCGACCTACTCCTCCACAAGATCCTCACCCATGTACTTACCAGGAAGATCATCATGTTTCTTCTTCTCCACAACCATGCACTCGATCACTTTCTCATGCAGAAGGGAAACATGGGCAACAAACTCTTGCTCTCTATGTTGTTGGTTTCCCTTGTCCTGCTCTCCATTTTCTTCCACCACGTCCTCATCTTCCTCGAATGGGATTGGATTAATTGCAATGATGTCCCCACTCTTTATCGTCAACCTAGACTACCTCTGGATAAACTCGATCCTTTACCACTCCATCAATGCTTTGGCCCAGATCTCCTCCTCTTTGCATCACTTGACTTTCTCCAAGATATATTTCTCGTCATCCTTGTCACCATAATAACTGGCATTGATTTTCTTTTAGATCGCATACATAGACCTCCTCTTCTTCACCTCATGAGGCTTATCGAATATCTCTTTGACACTAGGGAGGAATTTTCCAACCGCACTTGTACAATTGGTTGCTGGAAGATTGTAACATGCCATCTTCCAACAATCAATTGTACAAGTGCAATTGAGAAATTCCTTCTCGACATCAAAGAGATATTAAATAATCCCCCCAAGGCAAAGAATAGGAGGTCTAGGTATGTGATTTACAGGAAAATTGATGCCAGTTATTATAGCGATAGGGATGACGAGAACAATATCTTGGAGAAATTCGAGCGGCTCACAGAAGAGGAGATGCGGACTAGAGCATTGAGGGAGTGGAAAAGAATCGAGTCTATCTAGAAGCAAGCCAGGTTTATGATCAAGAGCGAGGGAATTGTTGTCATTAATCTAGTCCTATTAGAGGAATATGAGAATGTGGCGGAAGAAATGGGAGATTAGGAAAAGGGAAATGAGCAACAAAAAGAGTGAGAGTTTGTTTCCCATGTGCCCCTTCTGGATGAGAAAGTGATCGAGCACATGGTTGTGGAGAAGAAGAAACATGATGAGCTTCTTAGTAAGTACATAGTTGTGGATCTCATGGAAGAGTAGGCCAAGGCCAAGGAAATGCTTGATATTTAACGATAAGACATGCTAACAAAGCTTATGGATTGTTTTTCCAAATGTGCTTCTTAACTTGTATTAAATATACAATATGGAGCTTAGGTCATTCTTGATATTGACATAGTGTTACAAGGTAAGGCATCCACTAGGGTCCTTTCTTGTTGAACATGGCAAAGGGGCACTGGGAAGCTCCAATCGTAGAGCTTGACAGTCCTAATTATGCCAAAGTAAGGGCCAAGATAACGAACTTGGAAGGGAACAAAGTTGGTGTGCACGGTACCACTAGCAAGGGCCTCGGTTACAAATACTTCGGGGCTATGAAATTCCTCCCCATCCTAAAAGAGTTTTTTGATAATTCCCCTTGAGGCAAAGAAGAGGGGGTGTAGGTATGTGATTTACAAGTGAATTGACGCAATCTCATATTATGGCTATAGGAATGACGAGGATGATATCTTGGAGAAATTTGAGTGGCTCGTGGAGGAGGAGATGTAAGGCAGAGCATTGAGGAAGTGACAGAAGATTCAGTCCATGCACTAAATTATAAGAGGCACCGAAGAGTGATTGCTTCCACAAAGCACAACCTCCGTAAAACTTTAATTGTGGAAGTTTGCATATGTACTTTGTCGATTAAATTGTTTCTTGATGCATTTTTATGTAACATTAACCGCTCTGGTGTGCTTTTAATCGCACCAGTGTGCTATAAACAGTATAACACAGATGTATATTGTGTTTTATCAAATCATGTTGATGTTGTTGTTTGATTTATAAAGTGTATAATAAGTATGATAATGGTTTCTCTATTTTTAAATTAAATTTAAGATGTATCACTCATTAGAATTTAGAGTTGCTATATAATGTTTAACTTTAGTTTTATAAAATCGCTTACTTTGGATTGTAATTGCGAAAACTTATGACTATTATTGCCATATAATGTTAAATTCTTCTTCAAGGTGAATTGTTTAATTTTTAGCAAGATACAATATGTTGATTAAACATGTTTACAAAAGAAAAAATACTTTTATGAAATGTTATTATCTCATTTATTTTATTGATAACATTATAATGATTGTTCATAATTACATTTATAATTGTTATATTTATGAGTAGTGATGGTACATATATCTTCCATATTGGGATGTTCTTGTTTTTATCACATATTATATTGAGATGACTTATGCCAAGTGTCATATTAGACTATAAAATGCACCTCACTTTATATTAATAATAAAAAATAATAATAAAGGTGTTAATAGAATCAATATGTTTTTTTAGTTTGTTCGTGAAAATGTCAATTTTAAAAAAATGGTTGTGTTAAAATTTTATTGCAAAAACATAGACATGTATTTTTAAATTATGATACATGTTACACGAAAAATATTAAAATAATAGGAAACAATAACATATGTATATCTATATCTATATCTATATCTATATCTATATCTATATCTATATCTATATCTATATCTATATCTATATATATATATATATTTAGAACTAATAAAAATATAGCTATAAATGCATGCAATTAATCAAATAATAACATTTATATAAAAATATATATATTTGAATCCATAGAAATAGATCTATAAATGCATGCAATTTTCATCAAATATGAGTTATGTAAACTATTTAAAAATATTGTCAAAATGAAACACAGTGACAAATGATTTGGAAATGATGAATTTAATTAATTGGTTTATGAAATCCTAACCACCACCATGTTTTTTGGACAAAATAAAATTTTACATAAACTCATTAGATAACATGGACATATGATACTTTCCCTCCTAAATTTTTTAATTTTACACAATGTTCATGCATCCTACGACATTAGTGTTCTATGTAAATTCTACAATTATTAATAGTCATTCTCATATTTTTTGTAATCTTGTAATGAAAATCATTTTATTAATACATATGTCTTATGAAATAACTAATATACAACTATCATGTGTCCTCCACAATTAATCCTAAGAGATCCTTAACTAAGTGATGCTTTCCATATTCCCTTTGTGAGCTTATTTGATATTATAACACCCTTTGCATCATGAATAACCCACAAAGCATCAAATGTAAGGGCAAAGACATTCATTTTCACATGTGGGTCATATTAGGCCCTAATACAATCCCTAGTGTGCAAGACTTATAATTGCAAAGGTTCATTATAAATGTCTCATGTGGTGGTTTCAAACTTGATGCATGATGGCCCATGAATTCTATGACCCCGCTTCATGCCCAAATACATTTGTTTTCATCCTCTATAGAAAACCTCATAATGGTGTACATATCATATCCATGGGATAAATGTTCTCTTTATAGGGTCTATGTGGATTTGGGACCATATATAAGGCCCATGAGACATGAAATCATATTTTAGGCACTATATTGGTGTTCCTCCTTATGCCATGTCTATGGTCCTTAATACCCTTTTATGCAACGAAAAACATTATAACATCACTATTATTATACTGATTACCAAATATTCCCTTTAGAGGGCATGCAGGGTTGTTTGGGATCCTATGCATGGATCATGAGTCTTAAAAACATCTTCTAGGCCATATGATGTTGGTGTTCTTTCTCAAACAATCATGTTGATACCTTTGTTTTGTTACCTTGCAATAATCAATCTTAACTTACGAAAACATCCTGAAGTGGTTTATGGAACAAACAAAAGGGATCCTGCATGAAGTTGATGGTTAAAAAATTTGCAATTGGCAATTTGGGAACATGCTCTCGCATGAAAATGTACATGTTATTCAAAATGTGTACATGTTATTCAAAATGTGCACATGTTCCTTTTAAAATACCCTTAATGCCTTTTGAACTACCATGCAAACTACTCTGAAGTTTGCCAAATAAGAATTAAAAATAAACATGCATGCACTTTAGAAATGTGCATACATTAATAATGGGAACACCTAAAAATTATATAAGAAATTTCCACCCCTAAAATGTATCAAGAGTAATTTTGTAATTTTTCTATAATATTTTATCCCAACATCCATTTTTGACATTATTTATTTACATAGGAAATATATTGAAGAGATATACAACTTTTATGTTACTAAGTTTCTATGTTTCTTGATATGTATTTTCTTGTTTTCAAAATAATATAAAAATAAATCTTTTAAAATGAAAATAAATATTTGCAATTTTATCACAAGTTTTTTTTCCCAATATCCATTTTTGTTTCTCTTTAGATAATTGCAAAGATCTTGAAGTGATCTACAACTTTGTTGTTATAAACTTTTGTTGTGTTTAAAAATATGTCTTTATTTTTATTTTTAAAAGGATAAAAAAAAATTATTTTGACAAATAAGATACACTTTTGAAGGTTGTACTTTGTTATGCAACCATTTAAAATTAAATGTCACATTTAATATTGGGATTACGCCCTTAAAAATGCTTCTTTATGAACCTTTTACTCCATAATGAAACCATGAGCTGCCATATATGCCCTATAGAGAGAATATATGGTCTTTGAGTGGGATACTAGTGCCATAATGGAGATTTTGTGCACCATGTAGGGATCTTAAGCCCTTAACCATGGTGAGGAAAACAAGGAGCTTATGCCCTATGGAATGTTCTAAGTCTTATGGGCTAGGAACAAGGCCTTGAACCACCACTTGAGCTCTATAAATAGGATTTTAGGCCTCTGAGTGGGAGATGAGTGTCATTAGGAGTTTTGCACTCAAGGGATGATTTGGGGGACTTTATCATGGTATGGGTAGGAATTCAAAGGAATTGGGACCCTAAATGAAGCTCTTAGGCACTCTTAGGAGGTTTTTAAAATGAGGGGTGGGTCTTAGAGAATTGACCATTGTAGGAGAAGGAAAACAAGGGAATTATGTTATAAATGAAGCTTCTATATTGGCTCATGGATCATGAACAAGACTAGAAAACCACCACATGACCCGTTGTTACGAGGAAAATCACTCTATGGCATGGGGTAAACCACAATAGACAGAATGACTGCATAAATCAACTCTAATCCCAAGTATGATATATAAATGAAAATGCTAGCACAACAAGATAAATAGCCTACCTCATTCAGACGTTCGATGAAGACCACCATTGAGCATGCAACTCAAAACTTTATACCTGCAACTTGTCCTCAACAACCAAGATACACAAGCATATGGTGATAATATATAATGTTAGCATATAAAATAGCATAATCCATTAACATACATGACAAATACGCCCATGGAATAATAATTCAAATATTTGCAAGATAACAATTGGACGAGAAAAGAGTATTTCTATTAAAATAATCAACATAAGTATACAAGTGGCAAACTTCTGTGTCAGCACGTCTCGGAACCGAGAAACTAAGTCCCTTCAAGTTGGGCCTCCACCACTTCAATCCTCCACCAAAGGCAAGCTCAAATAAAGGAGACAATGAGGTTGAACATCAAAGAAGGAAGAGCTTGGGGGCTGAACAATGTGTTCAAACTTCAAAGGATAAAGGGATGCAGACTCAATGCGAAGTGAAAATTTCTCCAGAGTATCTTTGCTCTCAAAAGTTGAATTCTCTCATCTTCCACGGCTTGGATATGGCTCAATTTATAGCCTTCGAATGGAACTGAAGGTCCAAGTTAGAACGTTTCTAGTATATGGAAGGTCAAGGATCATGGATCCCATGACGTGACATGAAAACCCGACACAATTTTTTAATTTTGAGCACCAAACTCGATGTACGCGGGATGTAGTGGTGCAACCTGCGTATATGCATGTTGTCTAACTGGTAGGGCACATATATGCAGAAAAATATGATTTTTTGGCTCTAGGAAGTACAAAAGGGGACTTCAAGTATGCATAGAGAAATGGAAAGTCCATCTAAGCAAGTTGCATGGGGTGAGAAAAATTTATCTATAACATATTCCCCCTAATGTGTGAGGTCAGAGGAGTATCTGAGATGGCTGAAATACATTATAATTCCCAGAAGTGGAGTAATGGAGACTCAGCTGGAACAACTAGTTAATGAGAATATTACAATCCATGATGACTTTGTACACATGGATGCCAATTTGAATTACACTGCAGATCCATGTGGAAATATACTAAATAGTTGTTGATGGCCATGAATAGGAAATACAAAGTAGACACATGCCATAAACTATCATAGTCACGAACAAGGCCCAATGGAAACAAATATCAAATTCAATTTGAAGATATATGTATACAATGGAATACAGTCTGATCTCCCATGATCACTGAAGTCATATAGGTACTGGTCCAATGAACGATAGAAACAACTCAGGAAAGATGTTATTGTAAATTGATTTCTTCTACACTATCTGCCAAAGGTGCAAGTCTACATCATGTGAATAGAGGAGTTGATGTCGAACACAATGAGACTTCGTTTGATTACCGATCATTAAGGTATATCGTTAACAAACCCGATACAACCTATCGATAATGAAAGTAGGTATCAAGGCATCGAGTACATTCTTACAAGAGTGAATAAAGGTGTTGAAGTAAAACACTTGAAGAATCCATCGATTAGGAGACATTGATGTATTCCCAACTGTCGATGGTGGGAGAACCTGCCATTGATGACTACAAGCCTCTAGGTACTCATAGGAATCTAGGCCTCGTTTCCAGAATAGATGAGTTGAATTCGATGGAAGGAGACCTGTTGAAAGAGAGCATTAAGGCATCTCTCATTAGTCAGAACAAGGTACAAAAAAATAGCTTGATGATTTGGAGGAACTCGGATGAAGAGGATGTTCATGAACCAATGACCATGTGTGTCTTTTGCATGCACTAGATGCAAGTAGTGCATGAAAAAGACGCTTTGAATAAAAACCAATAAGTAAGATGTAACATCCCGCTCTGGCGCACTGAGAACACTTATTATTTGAGGACACTTGCTCGCAAGTGATCTGGACCCTTTTTGATGTTAGACCTTTTATATTTTATTATGATGTGATTGACAGATGACATGATGTGTTACTATTTGATGTAGACAGGTGCTATTGACTCAGTTTTATTGAGTGTGCAGGGTTTTTGACCTTGAGGATGCAGAGGCATCGGTAGAACCCCCTTGGACTCCCGACTGAGTCAGGGAGTGTGCTTTTGGGTTGATATATTTAGTTTGATGTTTCATTTGGTTTGATGATTTGATATTGACATTTCTGACATGATTGCTGATGATGCAGGCTGACGATAGCTTGCCGACCAGAATCACATATGGAGTAAAGGGGCCACACACAATTTGCAGAGAGGTTGAGGGAGAGGGGTGGACAGCAGCCCTGCCACCGCCTACTAGCACTCCCGCCGTGGCTCGAACTGTATGTTAACGATTACCTAGTTCGAGAGGATCCACGATGTCGTGAGGGCAGACTGCGACAGTCACTCACGATGATTCTAAGGGGCGCTCAATAAGGCGGGGGCCTTATTCCTTAGAACCCTTAGTCTCCTACAAGTTCACCTGGCGGAGTGTTGACTCCAGGGGTTATAGAGGTCTACCAATCAGTTCAGTTGGCGAGTGGCACCCTTGGAGATTGTGGTGCATCCTAAAGGGAACGTCGCACAAAATAAACTCAGTTGGCGAGTGGCACCCTTGGAGCACATGGTGCGTCCTGAAGGGCACGTCGCCCAAAAGAAATTCCAGAGACGAGTGGCACCCTTGGAGCACGTGGTGCGTCCTGAAGGGCACGTCGCATTATTGTGGAGGAGGGGTCAGCCTAAGTAACCCTAAGTCATCAGCACCTGAATAAAACCTTAAGCAATTCCCTTAACCTATCGTCGCCTAGCTCA
>ML779557.1:49213-61333 GCA_009831015.1 Picea engelmannii
AGAAAAAGGGGAAAAGGGGGGGAAAACCTAAGAGAAAGGGGAATTAGGGTTTGAGACTGGATAAAAGAAAGGGAGAGGGGGAAAGAATGGGACTTTTTTCTCAGATTGGTATTGTTATGCTGCCAGACTAGAGACTGGACTGATTTCTTGTAGGAGTTGGGGATTTCCCAGTTGACATTGAGTGGTAGCTCAGCCTTGGAGGCGAGCTGGGAAGTTAGGCTACGGTCTGGATTGTGTGTGTGGCCACTTTGCGGCTCGGGGGGCTGAGGGGGAAGAAGAGTACCCCTAGCGTTTGGCTGGGAGGTACCGGTAAGTCCTGTATGGTCGGCACGGAGCAGGATTGCACGGAGCGTGCGGACAAACCTTCGGAGGAGGCGAACAGGAAAAGGTACGCCCTTCGGTAGAATAAAGGACTGTGTAAAATAGTTATTATTTACATTCTGGTCTGTGTATATGGTTTTCCTTTATTGTTCTGGACTGTGTACAGTTGATTTTATTGAGTGGGACTGTGTACATAATTGAATAACTATAAGAACTCATTTTTTTTATTCTGGTCTGTGTAAATGGTTTTCCTTTATTGTTATGGACTGGGTACAGTCGATTTTATTGAGCGGGACTGTGTATATGTTTGAATAACTGCTAGAACCCATTTTTATTTTGGTCTGTGTAATGTTCTCCTTTATCGTTCTGGACTGCGTACCATTGATTTTATTGAACGGACTGTGTAATATGTTTAAATTGAATAACTATTAGAACTCCCGCTCAACCAGCGTTAAATTGTTATCGAAAGACGAATGATAAAAATCCCTATGTTTATTGGGTGATCTTGTTCTTCATTTTGGGTTTTAAATTCTGAGTGTTCTCTGTGGGCGTAAAATGTTTCTGTGGGCGTCCAAATGAATCCTGCGGGAGTTCTGTTAATGTGGGCACATTTTATGGTACCAGGGTTGGCATTGCGTGGGCTTTTATACCAGTGGGGCGCATTTGTATTACCAGGGTTTATTTTTAATCTGTAGAGGGTGTTTTCTGTAGATGATTGGGGCGTTTGATACCTCCGAAGCTGTAGTATCTAGCACAGGGGCGTGCGTATTTTCAGAGGGCGATTTTAGTTTTAATGGAGGCATTTTCAGAGTTCGTATCCCTGCGTTTGTTATCCCTGCTCTGTGCGATGTTAGTGTCTTGTTCTGGTGCGATTCGTGGAGGAGATAACCCACGCGCTTCATCCTCAGCGCTGCGTGTTTTTTTTTGGATTTCTATCTCAACGCATTGGGGTGGGGTCCTGGTTTTCCCAGCGCGTGTGATAATTACCCAAAGATAGGTAATGGTGATTTACGGATGGACGTGCTGTTCCGTTGCAATCCAATGTCATAATTAATGGTAAGGAAGATTCGGTTCTTGGGGACGGTCAATGAAGCCTAGGGCAGTGGATTGTTAGCGTAGGTTAAGGAGTGAAATGATTAAACCTTCTGCTGGCCATTTTTTTTTATATATTAAAAGACTGATGGCTATGGTGGGGAGTAGTGCGCGGTGGACGTTGGCGTACTGCTTCTATCACTCATGGGTTACAGCTGTTGGGGATAATAAAACTGTATGGTTTTCGAATTTGTATTATGCTGAAGAAGTTCTATATCCCTTCGTAAATCTGGACTATGTGAATAAATAGATATTGCTTGGGGTTTACATCAGCGTTGTGGGTCAAAAACTTCCCTGCGTTAGGGTTACACTTCCCAGCGGTGTTTTGCGATGTTGCCCTACGTTGTGGTCATATGACAACTCGCCTGTGTTTTAATTGCTAATCCTTTAAACAATATGCAATGCATTAAGATATAAACAAGGAGCCAATTATTGAATATTTAACTCTGCATGTGAGCCTTAAGATCAAATTATTGTACATCAAAGTATACGCAAATATAAAGTTTTCATTATATATATTATTTAAAATTGGAGATGTATACTTTAAGATTCCTTATAGACAAAATAATATCAACTACAATCTCTGTCAACAATAAAATAATGACAAAGGCATTAAATGTGAAATCCCCAAGGAAGCTTGGAGTGATAACAACCATCGGTAGCACATTTGAAAGGGGTTGGACGTGAAGCTCCTGTTCAAATCCTCATATAGGGGGAATGCTCAAAGATCGATGAAACAGGGGCGCATTGTATTTTCGTGGGTAATCATGAAGAAATTAAGGCTATTGATTGTACAGGCGGACCTAGATATAGAAAATTTGATACAGTCATAATACAATCTTCAATGAAATTGTCCACTACAATCAGAAAGTTATTCATAGTCATAAACAATCAAAGACAAAGTGCAACAGCGAATAAAAATAAAAATAAAAATTACTTTAAAACTGGTTGAAGAATCCGCAACTTCATAATTACAGTTTCATGAAGATTAGGAAAGGAATAGGTATGAAAAAAAAAACCAATATCAGAGTGCATTCACAGAACCATTAATCAAGCAGTGAAAAGAGTGAGGACGACTGCAAGAAACTTAGCAAATTATGCGTTGGACATATCAGTTGTACAACAACAAACATTGAAGGCAGCCTTAGAATGCACACTTCTGAAAGTGATAAGCAGCACTTAATGAAGATACGTTGAGCAACAAAACTTAGGCACTCTATAAAAGAAAATCAGATGTATGGGAGTCTTTCAAATTATTTATAAGATGATGGAAAAAATTTTAAGTTGCAGAAGGTTAGTTAAAAAGAAAGGTATTGATTACAATGAAACGGAAAATTAATAACCATTAAAGTTTTGTTAGCATTTCGGAGTAATGCGATAATTGTATACCAATCACAAGAGACTTTTTGTTAGTTTATTATTGTCTTGAAAAGTGTTAATTAATCTAGATAGATAATATTTTAATTGCAAAGTTATATGTAAGGAGTTTCACTTTTGACAATTATTTATCAATTTATAAACAAATATCTTATCATATTCATTTATAAAGGCAAATTTAAAATTGTGAACAAAATTTAATATATTTTCATTTATAAGGGAATTTAAAAATTGTGGACAAAATTCAATATATTGTAGGTATTACGGGGAGGTTCATAGTACTTGGGGGTTTATAGATATCCAGGAGTATAAAAAGGGGGGTATTTAGTAAAAATAAGGTTTTCTATTTGAAAAATGTATTAAAAAGAAGGTTCATGGCAAGATAATAGGGAAATTGTAAACGTTCGAGGGTTTACCATTATGGTATGATATCGTTGCGCAATTATGGCGATTAACAAAATTGAAATGCGCTTGTGTTTATTGCTTGTCCCTGAACTAGTGCCTAATGACCTTATAACTAAATAATGGGGGTGGAGATTATTGGTCCTTACCTTAGGATAAAGTCTTCGTCGGATAATGTTAATTAAGGGAGCAACGGATCTTGATTGAGGTCTTCGGGTCTCATTAGTGGTTGGTCGATATTAGAGTCCTCCTGACTTGCATCTCCCGTAGAGGTCAAGATTGCCCCTGTTTCTGTAGTACTTGGTGGTATTTCTTTGCGTGGTCTGCTTGTGTCGGGAGGGACGTAGACACCTTCAGTAGCCTTAGCATTTATGTCTGTGTGTTTCCCTGCGTCAAGGAATCCAGTGCCGTATCAAGAGTCTCGGGCTGTTTAAAGGCACAGTTCCACTCTTGCGACACACTCTGAGCCGTATCAGTAGTCTTGGGCTGTTTAAAGGCACAGTTCCACTACTGCGACTCTACTGTTGGATTCTTTCATTCTGTGACAGTACTGTACCTAACCCCTAGTGTCTGTCTCTGCTTACAGCTGCTAGTTGCATGCCTTATGTCAAGGGGCGTTTATTTCTTGTTGTCACTGTGATATGTCAGGTCGTCTTGATTGTGTTCTTCTTACTTGCGTCTTGTTGGTTCGAGTGGTGACGTAGAGTCGAGGGGGTTGTTTCTTTTACACGCGCGCGCACACTTTAAACAAACAAAAGAAAAATTGCACCTGTTTCAAAGTTGTTGTCGTAACCAAGAGGGGTGTTACATATGGTATCAGAGCCGGTTCGACCCGTGACTTGGGATTCGCTACGGATTCCATTGACATGATTAGATTGGTTATACTTTTGCGGATCGAGTTGATTATGTGCGTGAAGGTAATCATGGTTAGAGGGCGCCGCGGAGCCAGACGACGGGGTGCTAGGGGAGGAGGCGTGACGCCTCCAGTAGCATCCACGCCTGAGGGGTCTAACCCCCAGGGAGGCGAGCAGGTTCTTGGAGGGGAACAGATAGCAGTTGGTGATGTTGTTGGGATGATGAGAGCTTGTCAGCGCATGTCTGAGGCCCTAATCAGCTGTTTGAACAGAGACGAGGCCAGGGCGCCAGCACCCGCTGAGGTTCCACCGCGCGCACCGGCCGTTACAAGTAGTATTCACCGTGAACTCGAGAAGGTAAAATTTTCTGAGTTCTTTGGTGCTCGGACGGTGCAGCCGCCGAGGCATGGTTGGAGAATATGGCGATGTGCTTCGCAACTCACGATTATACCTCCAACATGGAGGTCCGCATGGCAGTCTTTCAACGGAAGGGGAGCACTCTTCTATGGTGGAAGACGCTCCGGCCACAGCTGAACATGGCCATTGAAGACGTGTCTTGGGAACTGTTTGAGGAACGGTTCCAAGAGAGGTATCTTTCAGAGGAATTCATTGAGCGTCAGCTCAATGAGTTCAATGCTTTACAACAGGGAGGTCGTACGGTGCTCGAGTACGAGGCACGTTTTATGGCGCTGCTCTAATAAGCTATGCACCTTAACTTCAAGAAGCTTAAGGTCTTCAGGTTCGTGTTGGGCCTTAACGGTAGCCTGCGTACAAGGTTTAAATGTTTGATGCCTCAAACCTTGCACGATTTCGTCCTGAAGGCAGTCGCTCAGGACCAGTTTAGATTCATAGAGAGGGCTTCAGAAGCCGATCAGAAGGTTGGAGAAAAGGTTACGGGCTGTGCCCTTAACCTGGGAGAGTTTTTCATGAGGGTCAACTTGTACGTCACGATCTTAGGAACTTATGACGTCGTGATCAGTTTGGAGTGGTTGGAATCGCAGGAGGTGGTACTCAACTGTAAGACGAAACGGTTGAGCTTGGTTGATGAAGAAGGACAGAGACGGGTGAATGTAGGACAGAACCAGGGAGTTTCCCGGTGGGTCGTCTCTTCCTTACAGTTACAGAAGAGTATGCGCAAGGGGTGCAAACTATATGTGATCCTCGCGCTAAATGAGAAAGGAGTAGTGGAAGGCCTTGAACACCTTCCGGTGGTGAAGGAGTTTGCTGATGTATTTCCAGAGGAGTTTCCTGGGATGCCACCGGAGAGGGAACTGGAGTTTACCATAGACCTGAAACCGGGAACTGAACCGATAGCAAGAACGCCTTATCGGATTTCGACCCCGGAGTTGCAAGAGTTGAAAATGCAACTGAAGGAGTTGTTGGACCTGGTACTGATACGTCCTAGTGTGTCACCGTGGGGTGCACCGGTTATTTTCATTCGAAAGAAGGATGGATCGTGGAGGCTTTGCATTGACTACCGTCAACTGAACAAGGCTATGATCAAGAATCAATGTCCCTTACCCAAAATTGACGATCTGTTTGATCAAATGAAGGGTGCGACGGTGTTCTCTAAGATCGATTTGCGATCAGGGTATCACCAGTTACGGATTAAGGAGGATGACATCCCTAAGACCGCCTTTAAGACAGGATTTGGACATTACGAGTTTACTGTTTTTCCATTTGGACTGACAAACACCCCAGGGGTATTCATGAGTTTGATGAACGGGGTGTTCCGCGAGTACTTGGACAAGTTTGTCCAAGTATTCATTGATGATATTTTGATCTACTCTCGGATGACGGAGGAGCATGACGAGCACTTGCGCTTGGTAATACTATGTTTGCGAGAACACAAAGTGTATGGAAAGTTGTCCAAATGCTCTTTTTACCAATCGATGATTCACTACTTAGGGAATGTCATCTCTGGCGAAGGTATCGCCGTGGATCCAGCCAAGGTTGAGGCTATTATGGAATGGCATGCGCCGACGAATGTCACAGAAGCGCGTAGTTTTATGGGATTAGCAGGATACTATCGACGGTTTGTCGAGGGTTTTTCGAAGATAGCAAATCCGATCACGGAATTGCAAAAGAAAAACAAGAAGTTTGTTTGGATAGAGAAATGCGTGGAAGCATTTCGAAGGCTTAAGGAGTTGTTGACAACCGCGCCGATACTAAAGGTCCCTGACATGGACGCAGACTTATTGGTATGCACTAACGCATCCAAGGAAGGTTTAGGCGAAGTCTTGATGCAGGATGGACGAGTGATTGCTTACATTTCGAGAAAGTTGAGAAGGCATGAGGAGAACTACGCGACGCACGATTTGGAGTTACTAGCCATCGTATATGCCTTGAAGGTTTGGAGACACTACCTTGTTGGATGAAAATTTGAACTAAATACTGATCATTGTGGACTACAACACATTTTTACGCAAAGCGACCTGAACGCGCGACAACGACGTTGGTCGGAATTGCTTAGCGAACACGATTTCGAGATTTCTTACATAAAGGGAACAGTGAACTGAGTGGCGGATGCCTTGAGTTGGAGGCCACGCATCTTTTCGGTGTTACCTCTTCAAACAAATCTACGTGAGAAGATTCTCACCTTACAGCGTGATGATCACTGGTACAAGGAAGTCAAGGATTTTATTGGACAAAACACGATGACGGTACCACGATATGAGGGATATTCTTTGGATAACGATGGGTTATTGAGGTTTAGAGGTCGGATTTACGTACCGCCTAACGATGAGTTGAGGATGTTGATCCTGAGCGAGGCACATAGAGCAGTTTACATGGCTCACCCAGGAGTTACGAAGATGAGGGCAGACCTTAAACCCTTATTCTTCGGGAAGGGAATGAAAGCCGACATAGTCAACTTTGTGGCTAGATGTCTAGAGTGTCAGCAGGTAAAGGATGAACGTAGACACCCGACGGGATTACTTCAACCACATGCCATTTCGGAATCGAAATGGGAAATCATTTCGATGGATGTTATTGTTGTATTGCCACTGACGGCAAGGAGACATGACTCAATTTTTGTAGTAGTAGACACTTGACGAAGAGTGCTCACTTTGTTCCTGTGCATACGACGTATCAGGCACCTGACACAACGAGAGTTTTCATCAGTGAGATTGAGGGCCTACATGGCGTGCCTAAAAAGATTATATCTGATCGAGGATCGGTGTATACTGGACGATTTTGGACGAGTTTCCAAGAGGCCTTGAAAACCCAACTTAACTTTAGTACTGCATATCACCCAGAGATGGACGGACAGACAGAACGTACGAACCAAACCTTGGAAGACATGTTTCGCATGTACGTAAGGGACCAACAAAAGCGTTGGGAGGAATTCTTGCCTCTAGTTGAGTTTGCTTACAACAACAGTTACCAGAACACCATTAAGATGGCGCCTTTGAGTTCCTTTATGGGCGACCGTGTTGGACGCCCTTGAATTGGGATCGGCTTGAGGATAGGGTCCGGATGGGACCAGAAGTGATCCAAGAAAGGGAAGAGCAGATGAAAACCTTAAGACAAAGGATTAAAGAAGCGCAGGATCGACAAAAGAGTTAGGTCGATGCGCACTGATTCGACCGTAGTTACGAGGTCGGCGATCGAATCTTCTTGCGGGTTAAACCACATAAGAGTTTGATCAAGTTTGGAGAAGGAGATAAACTCTCTCCTAGGTTCGTGGGACCCTTCGAGATTGTGGAGAAAAGGGGTCCGTGGCCTATCGACTAGCCTTGCCTGATTCTTTGAGGCGTATGCACGATTTTTTTCATGTATCTTTTTTGAGACATTATATTAGAGATCCTACACCTGTGATTGACCTGAGTTCCTTGAAGGTATCGGATGAGGGAGCGCTCATGGCTGAGCCGGTCCGCATATTAGATCATTGCATTCGACAGTTACGACGTTGAACAGTAGATCAGGTCAAGGTCCAGTGGGACAGTTATAGTCCACACTCGGTGACCTGGGAGGACGCAGATGATATGCGTCAGCAGTTTCCATTTCTGTTTGATGGATAGACTTATGATACTGTGATACTTTATTTTTTCATTATACTGAGAAAATTCGGGACGAAGTTTAGACCAAGAGGGGGTGTATGTAACATCCTGCTCTGGTGCACTGAGAACACTTATTATTTGAGGACACTTGCTCGCAAGTGATCTGGACCCTTTTTGATGTTAGACCTTGTATATTTGATTATGATGTGATTGACAGATGACATGATGTGTTACTATTTGATGTAGATAGGTGCTATTGACTCAGTTTTATTGAGTGTGCAGGGTTTTTGACCTTGAGGATGCAGAGGCATCGGTAGAACCCCCTTGGACTCCCGACTGAGTTAGGGAGTGTGCTTTTGGGTTGATATATTTAGTTTGATGTTTCATTTGGTTTGATGATTTGATATTGACATTTCTGACATGATTGCTGATGATGCAGGCTGACGATAGCTTGCCGACTAGACTCACATATGGAGTAAAGGGGCCACACACAATTTGCAGAGAGGTTGAGGGAGAGGGGTGGACAGCAGCCCTGCCACCGCCTACTAGCACTTCCGCCGTGGCTCGAACTGTAGGTTAACGATTACCTAGTTCGAGAGGATCCACGATGCCGTGAGGGCAGACTGCGACAGTCGCTCACGNAGTTCAGTTGGCGAGTGGCACCCTTGGAGCACGTGGTGCATCCTGAAGGGCACGTCGCACAAAAGAAACTCAGTTGGCGAGTGGCACCCTTGGAGCACATGGTGCGTCCTGAAGGGCACGTCGCCCAAAAGAAATTCCAGAGATGAGTGGCACCCTTGGAGCACGTGGTGCGTCCTGAAGGGCACGTCACATTATTGTGGAGGAGGGGTCAGCCTAAGTAACCCTAAGTCATCAGCACCTGAATAAAACCTTAAGCAATTCCCTTAACCTATCGTCGCCTAGCTCATAATCTAAACCATAAGCCTAAGACCTTCTAGAAAAGGGGGGAGATTTAGTGTGGCCTTAACAAATGAAAATTCAAAAAAAAAAAGGAAAACAAAAACTCAGACCATTATCCTCTCATTATCCTTGTCTACTTAATTAAACTATCCTCCATCGCCTTGATCTTCCAGTATCCATCTCCCTTTTTCTTGTCCAGTTCACATTACTAAATCGCCATCCCTCCCCGTATTTCCTCTTTGTTCRTTTTATGTAATACATTTACTTTTCCCCTATACATGTTTGCCATCACCCTAATCTCTCCTTATCCTATATACATATGTATATATTAATGGTAAATTTAAATGATGGATAATGATAAACTACAATGATAAATGCATGCTTATAAATAGGAAAATGAATATATATATATGTATATATATATATATATATATTATAAACAAATTGTAAACAAATAAAGTTAAGCATATAAAAAAATAAAAGGGAATTAATAATGAGCGCACATACTCTTTGAGTTTTAAAAAAAAGGGGGACAAATAAGAAAAAGGGGAAAAGGGGGGGAAAACCTAAGAGAAAGGGGAATTAGGGTTTGAGACTGGATAAAAGAAAGGGAGAGGGGGAAAGAAGGGGACTTTTTTCTCAGATTGGTATTGTTATGCTGCCAGACTAGAGACTGGACTGATTTCTTGTAGGAGTTGGGGATTTCCCAGCTGACATTGAGTGGTAGCTCAGCCTTGGAGGCGAGCTGGGAAGTTAGGCTACGGTCTGGATTGTGTGTGTGGCCCCTTTGCAGCTTGGGGGGCTGAGGGGGAAGAAGAGTACCCCTAGCGTTTGGCTGGGAGGTACCAGTGAGTCCTATATGGTCGGCACGGAGCAGGATTGCACGGAGCGCGCGGACAAACCTTCGGAGGAGGCGAACAGGCAAAGGTACGCCCTTCGGTAGAATAAAGGACTGTGTAAAATAGTTATTATTTACATTCTGGTCTGTGTATATGGTTTTCCTTTATTGTTCTGGACTATGTACAGTTGATTTTATTGAGCGGGACTGTGTATATAATTGAATAACTATAAGAACTCATTTTTTTTATTCTGGTCTGTGTAAATGGTTTTCCTTTATTGTTCTGGACTGGGTACAGTCGATTTTATTGAGCGGGACTGTGTATATGTTTGAATAACTGCTGCAACCCATTTTTATTTTGGTCTGTGTAATGTTCTCCTTTATCGTTCTGGACTGCGTCCCATTGATTTTATTGAGCGGACTGTGTAATATGTTTAAATTGAATAACTTTTAGAACTCCCGCTCAACCAGCGTTAAACTGTTATCGAAAGACGAATGATAAAAATCCCTGTGTTTATTGGGTGATCTTGTTCTTCATTTTGGGTTTTAAATTCTGAGTGTTCTCTGTGGGCGTAAAATGTTTCTATGGGCGTCTAAATGAATCCTGCGGGCGTTCTATTAATGTGGGCACATTTTATGGTACCAGGGTTGGCATTGCATGGGCTTTTATACCAGTGGGGTGCATTTGTATTACCAGGGTTTCTTTTTAATCTGCAGAGGGCGTTTTCTGTAGATGATTGGGGCGTTTGATACCTCCGAAGCTGTAGTATCTAGCACAGGGGCGTGCGTATTTTCAGAGGGCGATTTTAGTTTTAATGGGGGCGTTTTTAGAGTTCGTATCCCTGCGTTTGTTATCCCTACTCTGTGCGATGTTAGTGTCTTGTTCTGGTGTGATTCGTGGAGGAGATAACCCACGCGCTTCATCCTCAGCACTGCGTGTTTTTTTTTGGATTTCTATCTCAGCGCATTGGGGTGGGGTCCTGGTTTTCCCAGCGCGTGTGATAATTACCCAAAGATAGGTAATGGTGATTTACAGATGGACGTGATGTTCCGTTGCAATCCACTGTCATAATTAATGGTAAGGAAGATTCGGTTCTTAGGGACGGTCAATGAATCCTAGGGCAGTGGATTGTTAGCGTAGGTTAAGGAGTGAAATGATTAAACCTTCTGCTGGCCATTTTTTTTTATATATTAAAAGACTGATGGCTATGGTGGGGAGTAGTGCGCGGTGGACGTTGGCGTACTGCTTCTATCGCTCATGGGTTACAGCTGTTGGGGATAATAAAGCTGTATGGTTTTCGAATTTGTATTATGCTGAAGAAGTTCTATATCCCTTCGTAAATCTGGACTGTGTGAATAAATAGATATTGCTTGGGGTTTACATCAGCGTTGTGGGTCAAAAACTTCCCTGCGTTAGGGTTACACTTCCCAGCGGTGTTTTGCAATGTTTCCCTGCATTGTGGTCATATGACAGCTCGCCTGTGTTTTAATTGCTAATCCTTTAAACAATATGCAATGCATTAAGATATAAACAAGGAGCCAATTGATGAATATTTAACTCTGCATGTGAGCCTTAAGATCAAATTATTGTACATCAAAGTATACGCAAATATAAAGTTTTCATTATATATATTATTTAAAATTGGAGATGTATACTTTAAGATTCCTTATAGACAAAATAATATCAACTACAATCTCTGTCAACAATAAAATAATGACAAAGGCATTAAATGTGAAATCCCCAAGGAAGCTTGGAGTGATAACAACCATCGGTAGCACATTTGAAAGGGGTTGGACGTGAAGCTCCTGTTCAAATCCTCATATAGGGGGAATGCTCAAAGATCGATGAAACAGGGGCGCATTGTATTTTCGTGGGTAATCATGAAGAAATTAAGGCTATTGATTGTACAGGCGGACCTAGATATAGAAAATTTGATACAGTCATAATACAATCTTCAATGAAATTGTCCACTACAATCAGAAAGTTATTCATAGTCATAAACAATCAAAGACAAAGTGCAACAGCGAATAAAAATAAAAATAAAAATTACTTTAAAACTGGTTGAAGAATCCGCAACTTCATAATTACAGTTTCATGAAGATTAGGAAAGGAATAGGTATGAAAAAAAAAACCAATATCAGAGTGCATTCACAGAACCATTAATCAAGCAGTGAAAAGAGTGAGGACGACTGCAAGAAACTTAGCAAATTATGCGTTGGACATATCAGTTGTACAACAACAAACATTGAAGGCAGCCTTAGAATGCACACTTCTGAAAGTGATAAGCAGCACTTAATGAAGATACGTTGAGCA
>ML779557.1:90633-104974 GCA_009831015.1 Picea engelmannii
CTAAGTGTTGAGCCTAGGGGATTAGGTCCTTGGGAATAATATTTTAATATTATTCCAAAAGACATGTGAATAATATGTTTTATCCTAAGTTCTTTTGGAAGGACAAACAACTTCCGAATGGAAAGAGCGCATGTTGAAGGAATGCATGTAGTTGCATGGGTGACAAGTTTCAACTCAAGCGCATGCAAATAAAATGGTTGAGATGAGACATGTTGGGGGTTGCTCCTCCATTCTACCTGACTGTCTGAGCGTGAACCCGTCGGACCTCTGCAAGGGATACCCTCGTGCGCTCTGAAACAGAAAGGCATGTGTCTATATTTGCTTCTGGAAGGATGGTACACCCCTTTGGTTGTGAACCATTAAGTCTGAGTCGACCCCTGTGTGGACAACTCGTCACGCATCCCTGAGAACCAGAGCGTGAGTCTATCATGTGCTGCTGGATTGAGAAAACGAAAGTGTCCCGTCCTTTCTAAGTTGGGTTACGATGTTTCACCTGTCTGTTGTTGCCCGGGGGTGTTCGTGTCTGAATTCTTATTGTCTGTGGTGGACGTGTAGTGTTTGACCCTGTGTGGCTTGTTGGCCAGTCGTACAACACTCTCTCCAGGTGAGAGAATAGGTTGAAGTTGGAAGAACAGGTTCCTTGACCTGTGAGCAACTCTCTCCAGGTGAGAGAGTGTGCTGAGGAAGGAGAGAGCTCCTAGAAGGAACCCTGTAGCTACCGCAGAGCTCGGAGAATTTCGGTCCGACCCGTTGCTGAAATCCAAGGCAAGGGAGGTTAGCAGCCGAAGGACTATCTAGGTGATAGAGAAGGTGTATACTCCTGGGGTGGAACAGGCATGTGGGGAAGGAGAGTCTGTGGGCAGTGAGTATGAGTGGTTCCTGGGAGAGAATTCCTTCCATGTGCTCATGTGTTTTCCCTATAACCTCAGCCTAGCCTAGGATTCCTTGCCTTGGGGTGGAGCTTAGTCCCAGCTCGAGGGTCACCTATTGCTGAGCTTGATGAGCAACGTGGTCTAAGGCTGGGAGGTTCATGGAAGGCCTGCACCTAGTTGGTGGAATTACCACCGTTTTCAAAGATAAGTACCAGATGATGTTTCAATTATGTTACTGCATGTCTGTGTATTTATAATTATCATGTACTCTGTTGTGCATAATAATTAATGTTAAATCCATTGATTATTTATAATAACAGTAATTCTTATGTGCTCACTCTGAGTTTAAATGTGTTTAACTTGTTTTAAATGCATGTCATATATATATATATATATAATTAAGCATGAGATTGTTATTCCGTGAAGTAGCGCCTGCCCGGCTGATGGAAAGGGGGGTTACAGCTTCAAATGAAAGAGTGTTACACTAACCTTTACTTTAAGGTTGTGGATGATGGTCCGGTAATACTACTGTTGTATATGGATGACCCATTTCTAAACAGGTGTGGAAAAGCTAATCTTAGAGTGTAAAAAAAAAAAACTGGTTGTTGAGTTTGAGATGAAAGATCTCAATATGATGCATTGCATTTTGGGTCCCGAGGTATGGCAGAGACAGGATGAGATATTTCTGAATCAAGGGAAGTATAAAGTAGAAATATTGAAGAGGTTTGGGATGTTGGATTGAAAGGCAATGGCTACACCTATGGTATCAAATCTGAAGTTGTTGTAGGATATGAATTCAGAGACCATGGATGTTACTTTATACAGGGAGATGGTGGGTTCATTGATGAACTTGACAAACACAAGATCGGATATATGTTTTGTTTTGAAGACACTGAGTCAATATATGGATTAGCCCAGGTAGGTTCATTTGGTCGCAACAAAACATATGATGAGGTACCTTAAGGGTACATTGGATTATGGTGTCAGGTATGTGACAGACCATGAGTTTGGGTTATATGGGTATTTAGATTCATATTGGGCAAGCAGTATTCTTGATCGGAAGAGTACTTGAACATATTGCTTCAGTCTAGTCTCTTGTATGGTTTTATGGAGCAACATGAAGCAGTTGTGTGTAACACTCGGTATGACTAAGGCATATTATGTGGCAGCATGTGCAGCAAGTCACAAAACAATGTGCCTTCAGAAATTGTTGAATATTGGATTGAATTTTACTTGTAGGTAAGACCTACAAGAAGAGGATGAAGAGACTTGTTCTGGAGGACAAGTGATGAAGTCAACAGGTTGAATATTCACTTGATATTCAATTATAGAGAGGGAGTAGGATGGTCAGTTCCAGAGGGAGCTGGGTACTACAGTAAGGAGTAACAGGCTTCGTCGGATGCATGAACTAGTCATGTGTGGTGGTCAATATGATTGAAGCTGAGTATTTGGCAGCATTTGTATTAGCAGTGTGGCTTCCAGAATTGTTGTTTGGGTTATCTGGGTTATCTGGTCTCAGATTGGAGGTGACTTGCATTTGGTGTGACAACCATAGTTGCATGAAGTTGTCAGAGAACCCTGTGGTCTGTGACAGGTCAAAGCATATAGAGATCAGATATTACTATATCAGGGATATAGTGCAGAAGGGAGCAGTGAGGCTCTAGTTTCATGACTACAAAGGATCAAGTTGCAGACATGTTTACCAAGCCGCTGTCAAGGATAAAGTTTGAGTACTTCAGGGAAAAGCTTGGCGTGGTTCCTCTTTAGAGGGAGTGTTCTCATCCAACATGAAAAAATCCTAGTACTGAGAAATGAGTGCACATGATCAGGTACTGTTGCATTGGAGGGAGTGGATGTCTTGGGGACATGTTGTAGCTATTGAGAGCTACCCATAGACCTTGGTTGCATGGGGTGAAGTCATGTTCGCACTGAGACATGTGGAACTCATCCATCATGAAAAAGGGATAGCACTGAGTGCTCTCGTCTAGCATGAAAAAGGGTCGGCACTTAGACATGAGTACACATGATCAGGTACTGATGCATTGCAGGAAGTGGATGTCTTGGGGACATGTTGTAGCTATTGAGAGCTACCCATAGACCTTGGTTGCATGGCATGAAATCATGTTGCACTATGGATATCCGAAGGCTGGCACTGAGACATGAGTTCACATGATCATGTATTGATGCATCGTAGGGAGTGGATGTCCTGGGAACATGTTGTAGCTATTGAGAGCTACCCAAAGACCTTGGTTGCATGGGGTGAAGTCATGTTGCACTATGGATATCCGAGGATGTATAGATTTGCATGTTCAACAATCAATGGATGTGAGCTCGTGTGATATCAAACTTTGAGTTTGTGTCTCATGGAAGTGACACTTGGTACAAAAGGGAGCAATGAGGCTCCAATATGTTGTAGAAGGGAGCAATGAGGCTCCAATATGTGGCTACCGATGATAAGGTTGTGGATGTGTAGACAAAGCCATTGTCAAGGATGAAGTTTCAGGGATAAGCTCGACGTAGTCCCTCTTTAGAGGGAGTGATGGCTTCAGATGTTATCACAGGGTAGTGGATGTCATGATGACATGTTGTAGCCATTGGAGAGATACCCACCGACCCTAGATGGATGTTGAAGAGACGAGGTATATATGTTATTGTAGGGTATTGGATGCCATGCATAAGATATCCAAGTTTTTTGGGGGAAACTTGATAGTCTCATGATGACATGTTGTAGCTATTGGAGAACTACCCACTGGCCCTGGATGCATGCTGTGAAGTCACAAGGTTGTACGTGATGAGGTACAGATGCATTGTAAGGTAGTGGATGTCCTGGGAACATGTTGTAGTTATTTGAGAACTACCCACAAGCCTTGGATGCATTGGTTGTGAAGTCACAAGGGTGCACATGATGAAGTACATATGCATTGCAAGGTAATGGATGTCATGGTGACATGTTGAATCTATTTGAGAGCTACCCACAGGTAATATTCAGAGGTAATCTTGGCATAATGTAGAATGTGTCCCTCATTGAGAGGGAGTGTTGATGTTTGGGCAGCATCAGAAAGACATTCTACTAGATTGATAATTGATAATGAGATTATTAATTATTAAGAAATATATATATATATATATATATATAAAGCATAAAACATAAATATAAACTATAAATATATTTATTACCCAAGGGATGCATCTCTTCATGGACGGTCACCATGGTCACCATATGTTCTTTATATATAGAACACTCATCATTGTAATAAGATATTCATTCATATACAATATCTTCTCATATTGAAAAATCAACACTTTTGAACTCTCAGTTTTGAGAATTGGATATTTAAATTTTTCCTATCCTATTCTATTATGTTTTCGATGAAAATACTTTTTTAAAGTTCTCTCATATATTGGACTTTATCTTCCCTTCCTTGAATGTGATTTAAAATATTTGAATTATGTGATGGAAGTGAGACTTATGTTATGTTTTCTGCAATTGTTATTTATGTATAATATTTATGCAAATATCATATTTTATGAGTGAAGATTCCTGGTCCCTTTCTCAGGAATTCTTTGATGCATGTATATTATTTCCAGTCAACAATATTTTATTTATTTGATTCATAAAGTTTTGGAGTTTTCTATTTTGCACTCTCTTATTTTTCATGTTATTGTCCTAAGATATTCAAAGATAAATCTTTAAATAAATTACAAAGGAGTACCACCTCTATAAAAATGTAAGGGGATTCATATCCTCGTGAGGTTTCTGGTTGGACCTTAACCGATCTAAACATCAACAAGTGGCTGTATTTTTTTGAAAAAACAAATTTGGAAGGAATCCATATGGCTTATTTTTTTAAGAAATAGTTTTTTATAGGGTTTATTTAGTTTGATATGGGGCATTTGGTATTTGTTGCAATGGTACCACTCACTGCGTCAGATCCCAAACACTGTCAACCTTGTCGTTGTTAGAGATTTAAAAAAAAAAAAAATTGCGGTACACGGTCCACACTGTAAATGAAAATCGCCTTGGTGTGAACTATATAGAGGTAGCGAACTGATGTTCACTATATATGAAAGAGCACCGGGATGCATATATATGTGAAAAGCACCGATTGGTAAAAAAAAAAAAAAAAGATTTTTGTATCATATGTGTACGAGTTAATAGTGCACAATGAATAATAGTAAAAACCTGTGCAAGTATATGTTTGACTCTTGGTGCGCATATACACACACCAATGCATTCTATTTAATGAAGTGTCCTGAAATACTAGTTTGTATAGAAATTTCATAATTTTTGTTTTTGGTGATTCCTGATTTTTTTTTAATACAAGATGGTTGATAGAAGGTCAAAGAAAAAATCTTATTGCAGCGAGCACAATGGTAGATCATCCCAAGAAGAGAGGGATGCAATTTCTTTGAGGTTTTTTTAAAAGTTAATATATTTTAAATATTTTAAAGTTTAAATTAATGTTGTGTATTGGTTAATGTATGTCATGCAGAGAAAAATTTTGAAGAAACTTGATAAGATTGTTCACAATATGAGAAAAAGAGCGTAAAATATTTGTGGAAATGTTGCAAAGAGAGGAAATAAGTGGATTGGAAGGTAATCAACATTAAGTTTTTCTTTGACTTTTACTAAAAAGGAATTTCTTAACATTAATCGCTAACAAGTTTTCAAATACTTGATTTCACATTTTTTAATGTTATGCAGGGACCAATAGAGAGGGAATGGAATCTCGTCCTAAGAGGAACAAATTTGTTAACAATGTAAATGATTATGACGGCTTAGTCATCGGTTCATCTGGAGTGGTGCTTGAATTTAATGAGAGGGAAAAATTTGACGCAGATCCCCTTATTCTCCCTCGGGGTTGCACTGAATTGGCTCTTCGGTCCTCCAATAGGTCCTGAACAAATGACACACAGGCCCCCTTGACGTTGCAATAGGTCTAAGTGACCTGTGCAGGCGTTTTCAGGCGCTTTTGGCAACACCTTATTTCGAGTTCTAGTCCTTATGCTAGACTCTCCTCCAATATGACCATGAACTATGGCCTCAGGCTAGTCTCTTCCCGAATTCGTGCTGCGACATTTTTGGATGTAATTGCCTCCCCTTTCCCCGATCTCCGAATCAACAGATTTTAATAGCGGGCACTAGCTCCTCTATACTAGGCCCCTTTTTCCTGCGACCTCGGGCTATGATATACGGCTTAACCCAAAGTGTGCTAAGTCTTCAACACTTCGGCCTTCAACAGTTTCTCTTTTCTATAATCTACAATGCTTGCAAAACACTGAACGTCGAACTGATAGAATCTTGATCCATTCCCCTCCTGTCCTCGCGATCTGACGGCTGACAACATTTTGACCTTCGAGCCTTCGACGGTTTTCAACTGCAGTTGTCACCAATTCCTTCGAACCCAGAACCAGCGAGCACAACTGGTGCGAGAATTAATGGTTCTCACCTATCCAACAACCAACGATTGCAATCAACTTCGGAATTCCAGCCTTTGGGAGTTCTGAATGTTGAGTTCTTCTTCTCCTCTTTGTGACTTTCTTCCGGAGGGCCTTTCCTCCGAAGTAGTAGATCTGCTGACATGTGTCTTTCGAGACAAATGACCTAGATTTGTTTTTCTATTCGAACTTTGGATATTTCCTTCGGTCAGCCACATGACACGATTCCTTATATCTTCCGATGTCGAAACGTCGAGCAAGTTCTTTGGCCTCCACGTTCCTCCTCCTAGATCAAACACTAGGATGCCTTTTCATGACTTTGGAAAATTCCTTGCTCTTGTGTACACTGAGACTAAAGCTCGTGCACATTTATCATATCCAATGATCTGGAACGACCCCGCTTCCTTCTAGATGGATCTTGGCTGATAAATTTATAAACCTTCAGAGCTTCACTCCCTTTAAAGATTCCTTTCTGTTATCTCTCTTGAGATTCATTTCTCGAACCCTTTGACTCCTCAGAGGGCTACTTTGACACTTAGTCGAACTTGAATCTATGCACTCCTGGCAACTGATTCTTACACAAGACTTAGCTTCTTGCGGGTGATTTTGCACACCTTGCAGCAGTCTCTCTGCACTCCTTGCAAATGGAAGTTTCACACTATCTCTTCTGAGCTTCTGAGTCGAAACAGACTTCGTCAACACACTCATTGTGGATTGTATGCACACCTTGCATGAAATCAACGAAGAAAAACAATTGAAAGCTATCCAAATACTTCATAGTTTCATATACTCAATATCATAACTCATTCATTCATGAAAACATAAAATAACAGGGAAAATGTAAACAATAGCAACACCATACACATTTGGATCAATTTTCCTCTATTATTTTCATTCAATGTAAAAATGGCTACGGCTATGAAAAACAACAATTAAAATTCAACTATCTCCTAACAAATTTCTACTATCCTCCATGTTCAACAGCCTCATTTGGGTGTATAATACTCCTACTTATCTCAGTGGGCTCTTAGGGTTCCTCCTGACTACCTATCTACTCCAGAAAGAAAAACTAACTACCACTTAAGTTTCGTTACATTAAAGTCTAGGACTGAAACTCCTAGATCACTCGTGATCATTCAACTCCCAAGCGTCTTGATCTTCTTAAGTTTTCAATCAGTGCAAAAAAATATATATTTGCAGGAAACGCCAAGGTTAAGTTTATGAATTGATTCAAAGGCGTGCTAAGGCACTAAGTTGTCTCTCCATGTGTGCGTGCTGACGATGCTCCTACATCATACTCCCCTGGAAAAAAATTCATGGACTCCTGTCCATGAGCTCCTGCACTGACTTTCCATGCTTCTGGATATTATCTTCATTTACCCAACTTGCATCTTCTACTGGGTGTCCCTTCCACTTGACCAAATAGTCAGGGTATGTCTTTCTCCTAGTCTTCTTGCCAATACTCTGATCAATGATCTTCTCCATCTATGGC
Source organism: Picea engelmannii (assembly GCA_009831015.1). Taxonomy (NCBI): domain Eukaryota; kingdom Viridiplantae; phylum Streptophyta; class Pinopsida; order Pinales; family Pinaceae; genus Picea; species Picea engelmannii. The sequence goes on from ML779557.1 coordinate 98,437, forward strand.
TTTTCTGCTACATGCATCTGCTTCTCCCACTGAATCTCTTTCTCATCTTCTGATTCTTTTGCGTCGTCTTCCCTGTAAGGATACATGTCTAAAATGTTGAATATGGGTGATATGCCCACGTCCTTTGGCAACTCTATCTCATAACATTGGCACCAAATTTCTTTAGGATCTTACATGGTCCTATCTTTTTCAACTTCAACTTGTTGTATGTCTCCGTTGGGAACCTTTCCTTTCTTAGGTGTGCTAAGACTTGATCTCCCACTTCAAACTGAAATTCTCTCCTATCCTGATCAATTTTGTGTTTATATTTTGCATTTATGTTCTGCAGCTGCCCCTTGATCTGATTATGAAGCTTCTACATTTCTGCAATGAAGTCTTCTACTCCAACGCTTATGAATTCACTCTGCTCCAAATCTCTCAATTATGATACTCCTCTTGGCTTCATTTCGTACACTATCTAGAATGGACACTTTCTTGTACTTCTGTCCACTGAGTCATTGTATGCAAACTCTGCTTGTGATAGAATTTGATCCCACTGGTTATGATGTTCAGTGACCAAACTTCTCAACAAATTTCCCAAGCTCTGATTTACCACCTCTATATGTCCATCTGTTTGATTGTGATATGATGAACTAAAAGACAATTATGTCCCCAACTTCTTCCATAATTTTCTCTAGAAATGACCAACAAATTTAGTGTCCCTATATGAGACAATACTCTTGGGCAACCCATGAAGTCTCACAACTTCCTTGAAAAACAATTTTGCAATGTGTTTTGCATCATTTATCTTCTGGCATGGGATAAAGTGTGACATATTTGAGAATCTATCAACCACAACAAACATGGAATCACTTCCCCTTTGGGTTCTTGGCAATCCCAACATAAAATCCATGATTATTGCATCCCAAGGCCTATCTGGAATAGGCAGTGGCTGATACAATCCAGTGTTATGTTTCTTTCCCTTTGCATACTGGAAAATCTTACATTTTTTCACAAACATCTTCACCTCCACTCTCATACCTGGCCAATAGTATGATCTGTTCAACTGTGCAAATGTCTTGTCATGGCTGAAATGTCCTACTAGACATCCACTATGTTTTTCCTTCAATAGATTTTATCTCATCGTGCACCTCGGTATGCACAATTGGCAACCTTTAAACATCAATCTGTCTTGAATCATATACTCTGTCCACTAGCTTATGTCTCTTATCAAACGATTTTCACATGCTTCATATGCTTCTTTGAAATCTGGATCATCACAATACATATCCTTAAGGTGTTCAAACCCCAAGGTATTGACCTGAAATTCCTGCAGAATCAGACATCTCCTGCTCAATGCATCGACAAATTTGTTAGCATTACCAGAAATATGTTTAATGACAAAAGTGAAAATTTGTATAAATTCTATCCACTTAGCATGTCTCTGGTTTAACTTCTCCTATCTGGTTATGAATTGTAAAGCTTGGTTATCGTTGTACAAGACAAATTCCTTTGGAACAAGGTAACGCCTCCATTTATTCAAGGCTTGAATTATGGCATAAAATTATTTATCATATGTGGAGTACTTCCCCTTAGTCTCATTCAGCTTCTCACTGAAATATGCAACAAACATATTATCTTGGATCAAAACTGCTCCAATTGCAACTCCACTCACATCATACCTTACTTGAAATGTCTTCCCGAAATTTGGCAAGACCAGAATTGGTCGTTCTGTTATCTTATCCTTCAGTATATTGAAACTTTTCTCAGCTTCTTCTGTCCATTTAAAAGACTTGTGCCTCTTCTTCACTGTATCCATCATTGGTGCACAAATTCCTCTGAAACTTCTATTGAACTTTCGATAGAAACTCGCTAATCCATGGAAGCTTCTCGCTTCAAACATACTCCTTGGTGATGGTTATTCTTTGATTGCTTTCACTTTCTCTGGATCCATCTTCAATTCATTTGAAGAGATCACAAAACCCAAATATATGAGTCCTGTCTTCATAAAAGAGGACTTCTTCAGATTAATCAACAACTTCTCCTGTTGTAGTCTCCTCATCACCAATGTTAGATGTCTCAAATGCTTCTTCTTTTTTTCAGTTTTACTAAAGACCAATATATCATCCAGATACACAATAACAAACTTACCAATGAAATCCTTCAATACTTCATTCATCACCCTCATAAAAGTACTTGGGGCATTTGTTAATCCAAATGGCATAACAAGCCACTCATACAATCCCTCATTTGTCTTAAAGGTCGTTTTCCACTCATCACCTTTTCTCATTCTTATCTAGTGACATCCACTTTTCAAATCTATCTTTGAAAAAAAAATGCTCCACTTAAGCAATCCATTAAGTTATCCATGATAGGCAAAGGAAATCTATACCTGATGGTGATCTTATTTATGGCTCTCGAGTATATACACATTCTCCATCCTCCATCCTTCTTTGGATTCAACACAATTGGTACTGCACATGGACTCAAGCTTTCTCTGACCAAACCCTTGTCTAATAATTCTTGGACTTGTTTCTTTACCTCCTCATTCTCTTGAGGTGTCAATCTGTATGCTGCTTTGTTCGATAGATTTTATCTTGGTATCAAATCAATATGATGGCTGATACTTCTAATGGGTGGCAATGAGTTAAGCAATTCATCCACTACTATGTCAGCAAAATTATCCAACAGCTCCTGAAATTCTTCAGGTAAATCATCCATAGAAGTACTTGTAAGGACAACTCTGGGTTCCCTCACCACATCAAACTGCATCTCATGTTCCTTCTTGACTTCACTCAGGATTTCCTTCCCACTCATGATAAGTATGATTGTGTTGGTTTCTTCTTTTACTTTGCTCTCCTCTATTGGCAGCAACATGTGTGTCCTACCACTCTTCTCCAAGGTGTAAGTATTTTTTCTCCCATCAGGAATGACATTCCTATCAAACTGCCATGGTCTTCCCAACAAAACATGACATACACCCATGGGAATTACATCACACAAAACTCATCTCTGTATCCACCTATTTTAAATTCAACGAGGCATTGTTTAGTGACCATTACCTGGTGTCCTTTTTTCAACCATGAGACTTTATATGGATTTGGATGTGCAGTTGTCTCCAACTCCAATTTCTCCACCATCTCCGTGGATACTAGATTATCAGTGCTCTCACTGTCAATTATCACCTTCCATACTCTGTCTTTAGTCTTGCAAGCAGTCCTGAACAAACTGTTCCTTTGCACTAGATTTTCAACCTCTGGCTATGGTTTCAAGAGAACCTTCTTCAACATTAGGGATCTTCCATCTTTTGCTCCTTCTGCTTCAACATTCAACTTCTGAGCTTTTGAAATGTGAGCTTCACCTCCTTCTTTCTTTTTCTCAGTACATTCCCAAGACATGTGTCATGTCTTTCCACAGACATAACATCTTATCTCTACTTCTCTACTTCTTCCTCTTCCTTTAGAAGAATTTCTTCCACCACTTTGTCTTCCTTGAGAAATTCCTCCTCTTTCTGAGTGACTATGTGGTTTCTCAGTCTCGTCTTTGGGTTTCTATGCCTTGTCATGGGAGACTCCCTTGCCTTTGCTTAGGCTTCTGCCTTTGTTTCATTGACTCTGTTTCCTGGCCAACTTCTCCTTTGCCTTCAGAGCAATCTGATAAGCATCCTCTACTGTCCTCACTGACATCATGTTGATCTCATCCTAGATTTCATACCTTAGGCCATTTATATACATGTAAACTTTTTCCTCATCCTTCTCTCATTGTCTAGTCCTGATATTCAACTTGTAGAAGTCCTCTGTGTACTCTTTCATTGTCATACCATTCCGTCTCAGGTTCTGCAACTTCCTGAACATATTTATCTCATAATCTTTGGGTATGAATTTATCCTTCAACTTGGCTACCATTCTGTCCCAATTCTTTATCTTATGTTTGCCTTTGCTTCTCCTCTCAGCCTACAATTCATCCCACCGTAGTGCTGCATGTCCTTTCAACCCGGTGACAACATGTCTCACCTTCTTCTCCTCATTGACATCCTCATAGTCGAAATATTTGTCCATGGATCTTATCCAATCCAATCCAACAATTCTTTAGCATCCAAGTTTCCTTCATACATTGGGATGTCCATCTTTGCTCTAGCTCACAATTTAACAACCGCTCTCAGCAAGCATTCTTCGGAAACATTTTCCCTGCAACTTCTTCAACTTCTATTTCTTCACTTCCTGCATCACTAATGTCCCCAACATCATGTGCCCTCCTCTGCGCTGCCTCCATCACCTCTAATATTGCACGAAGCTCTCTCATTTCTCTTTCTACAGGGTGATTGGCTATAGGCATCTCCACACATCTCCTTAGTGGAATTGTGTTGACTATTTCTCACACACATAGTACAACTTTGAGCTCTGTTTCGCTACCTGAAAACAATTTCAGTCTCTGATACCACTTGACATAGACCTCCCTACTCTCCCTTGAGGTTACGCGACCTCCTGGTCTAGGATAGTTTGAAAGACTGAGCTAAATTGGATCTTTGGTCCTCCAATAGGTCCTGAACAAATGACACATAGGCCCCCTTGACATTGCAGCAGTTCTAAGTGACCCGCGCAAGCGTTGTCGGGCGCTTTTGGCAACACCTGATTTTGAGTTCTAGTCCCTATGCTAGACTCTCCTCCAATATGACCACGAACTATGGCCTCGGGCTAGTCTCTTCTCGAATTCATACTGCAACATTTCTGGATGTAACTGCCTCCCCTTTCCCTGATCTCCAAATCGACAGATTTTAATAGCGAGCACTAGCTCCTTTGTACTAGGCCCATTTTTCCTATGACCTCAGGCTGTGATCTAGGGCTTAACCCAAAGTGCGCTAAGTCTTCTACACTTCGGCCTTTGTCAGTTTCTATTTTCTCCAACCCATGACGCTTGCAAAGCACTGAACATCGAACTGATGGAATCTCGATCCATTCCCCACCCATCCTCACGATCTGACGGCTAACAATATTTTGACCTTCAAGCCTTCAGCAGTTTTCAACTGCAGTTGTCGCCAATTCCTTCAAACCCCTAACCGATGAACACAAATGGCGTGAGAATCGATGGTTGTCGCCTATCCAACAACCAACGACTATGATCAACTTCAGAATTTCAGCCTTCGGGAGTTCCGAGTGTTGAGTTATTCTTCTCGTCTTTGTGACTTTCTTCCAAAGGGCCTTTCCTCCGAAGTAGCATATCTATCGACACGTGTCTTTCGAGATGAACGACCTAGATCTGTTTCGCTATTCGGACTTCGGCGATTTTTGTTGGTCACCCACACGACATGACTCATTATATATTCCGACACCAAAACATCGAGCAAGTTCTCCGACCTCCATGTTCCTCCTCCTAGATCAAAGACTAGGATGCATTTTCGAGACTTCGACGAATTCCTCACTCTTGTGTACATTGAGACTAAAGCTCACGCACCTTGCTCAGATCCAACGATCTGGAACGACTCCGCTTCCTCCTTGATGGATCTTGGCCGATAACTCTGTAAACCTTCATAGCTTCATTACCTTTGAAGATTTCTTTCCGCTATCTCTCTTGATCTTCATTTCTAGAACCCTTTGACTCCTAAGAGGGATACTTCGACACTTAGTCGAACTTGAATCTGTGCACTCCTGGAAACTGATTCTTATGCAAGACTTAGATTCTTGCGGGTGACTGTGCACACCTTGCAACTATCTCTTTACACTCCTTGCAAATGGAAGTTTCACACTATCTCTTCTGAGTTTCTGAGTCGAAACTGACTCCATCAACGCACTCCTTGCAGAATGTATGCACACCTTGCATGAACTAAACGAAGAAAAACAATTGAAACTTATGTAAACACTTCACAGTTTCATATACTCAATAACATAACTCATTCATTCATGAAAATAGAAAACAACAGGGAAACTGTAAACAGTAGCGACACCATATGCATTTGGATCAATTTTCCTCTATTATTTTCATTCAATATAAAAATGACTATGGCTATGAAAAGCGACAAATTTCTACTATCCTCCATGTTCAACTACCTCATTTGGGTGTATAGTACTCCTACTTATCCCAACGGGCTCTTAGGGTTCCCTCCGACTACCTATCTACTCCAGAAAGAAAAAATAACTACCACTTAAGTTCTGTTACATTAAAGTCTAGGAGTGAAACTCCCAGATCACTCGTGATCATTCAACTCCCAAGCATTTTGATCTTCTTCAATTTTCAATCAGTTAAAAAAAAAATATTTGCAGGAAACACCAATGTTAAGTTTCTGAATTGATTCTAAGGCGCTGAGTTGTCTCTCCACGTAAGCTTGTTGACGATGCTCCTGCATCAAAATTGTTTTACAAATCTTTGACGAATATAGTGGAAAGAACGTATAGAACTAATTTCTACTTATGATACAAAAATCAATCTAGTGACTCCAAGAATCAAGTTATACATTCACTACAAGAAGCGTTTCCGAACCCATGGTCAATGAGACTCGTGAGACTTGCAATAGAAAAAGCTTACAATAACAAAAAAAATTCATATAAAATGTATTATTACTAAA
>ML779557.1:118680-136140 GCA_009831015.1 Picea engelmannii
TTATAAAATTTAGACTTTTTTTGTTCAATTATTTCCATAAAAATGTTTTATTTGACATGTTATTTTAAGGAATATGTACCAAAATGTATAGGTTTTTTATTATATATGGTTATAAAATGTGCATTTTTTTGCTAAATATTCAAAAATAGTGTCATTTATCTAAAAAAAAATTCTTCGATTTATTGAAGTAAAGGTAAACAATGTGTTAAAAATGATGTTTTTCACTACATATTTTTTTGTTTGCTAGTTTGTCTGTGACCTACGGGACTAGCTTGTGGCTGAGAAACCGTGACTCAAGGGCATCTAAGCCGTCAAAATCACCTGGGGATCGCACCTGGTCTGAGCCACACCAACCCTTAACATGGCTGGATTTTTTGTCCCCACAGGTTTTGAACCAATGACTTTAACATCACATAGTGCCTTAACATCACACTCTGTCACCGACTGTCCTACACCTCAGGGACATGTTTTTCACTATATTTAAAAGGTATGGAACAATAAATTAATTAAGGAGACAAAATTATATGAAAAATCGTAACTTCAAAAAATTAAATGGTAAAAAATATTTTTTAAGATTGAAAGAAGCATGAAAAAATGACTAAAAACACCGTTAAATAAAAAAAAAAAATTAGAAAAAATTGAAAATAGATGAAAAATAAGCATTTAAAAAAATAATGTGGAAACATCGTGGATCGAAAAATTTAAAATATCAAAAACCACCTAAAAACGGAGGGGAGGGTGCTACCAATAGCACCATTTTTAAAAACAGGGTAAAAAATTGGACCCCCCCCCCAAAAAAAACGAGAACTTTGTAGAGTTCTCGTTTAGTTGGTAACTATGTTAAATTTGAAAATTTCTTTTACTCACCACCTTATCCTTACTTTGTCTATATTATTTCATTGGTGGTAGATTGAGTAGCTACCTAGGAGGCCCTAGACTTGATAGTGTATTGCCTAGGGATTCTTAGAGGCTACAAAGGAATCCTCCCTTGTGTTGCATTTACTCCTTCACTAAAGAGAGGGAAGTTGTTGCCTAGGTGACTTCTTCCGATGTTCCACTACTCTTATGTCTTGTGATGGCTTTGCACTAAGGTGTTAGATTGTGTGGTAATATTATCTACACCTAAATTGTTCATTTATAATTCATGTTTAAATTATAACATGTATCATGTTTTTATCGCTTGGGTTCCTAGACATACGACACCATCCTTTGTTTTCATTTTTGTAGGTGTATGTGATCCCATTTATGTGGGCACATGAGGATGCCAATGATGGACATTTTACACTTGCCTATGGAGTGGAGGTTGAATTTCACAATTTAATCATGCTAGCCACTATGATTAGAACTCAATAGAGGGAAAGTTAAGTTACGTTGGAAATGTACAAGAGATCATGCAAGTGAAATTCTCGTCTTTCCAACATGTTATTTTTAGGTGCAACTGGTGGGATACCTTTGATAAAAGTAATGTAAAGGAATATTGTGATAGTGGGATAATATGTATTAACTACAAAAAGTTGTGGGATGAAAATGAGTACTATTTTCCCCAAAACACTACAACCAAGTGTTTTTTTTTTCCTCAGATGTGTTGGATAGGGATCAATGGTTCATACTAAGACATGATGTGAGATCAAAACATATTTTGAGAATGATAGTGTTATTATGCCAAGCGAGGAAGATAATTATGGTGATGACAATGAAGAGTGATGTACATATTTTTATTGCAACATTTATGTTGTGGATGTACCATTTTATTATGGATTATACTATACTATATTTAGTAGTTTATTATGGATCCAACTTTGATATTTTTATTGTGGATTCTACTTTGTAATTTTATTCCTCTTACTTAAGAATTTAAAGAGTAATTTCACCAAATTTAGAAATTAATTTAAGGATTGAAGTAATTGGAGTTCAAATTTTGGCATAGGTAGAGAATAAAAGTATAATTACTAGTGATTTCACAAAGATGTTTAACAATTTTATGTAGGAACTATTAGTTATCACCAAATTTTAATAATTCTAAAAAATTAATACAATATCAAAATCATTTTTTCTTCATTTTAGGAGGTTGGATATGAAAAAATAACAATTAATTACCACCATGGTCTTGAAAAAAAAATGTTTGGAACTTCAATCTTTTTAATGAATTATGAAGCATTTTAAGTGTAAGATTTGCATGTTTCAATATCTTAATATGCATGTTGTCTCTTTTTTTAATTTTGATATAAGTAAATAGTATTATCAATGTCACTTTAGTTGAAACTCTTTTTTTTTTAAATCTATTTTTATATTTAATATACCATTTTTCATGTTTTTATAGATGTTTTAATCAGTCAAATCCTGATAGAGCGATCAGTTTCGATGGGCCTCGTTCCGCATGGCGACCTAGGTTCGAAACTTGCTACCATCGGGAGGATACACCAAAAAATCCATCCATGATAAGGAATGGTGTGGCCTAGGCTGGGTGCGATCACCAAGTGATTTTGACAGCTTAGATACCCCTGGGTAATGGTTTCTTAGCCACAGGTTCGTTCCACAGGTCACAAACACACTAGCAAACAAAAAAAATAGATGATTTAATCAAACAATTTATTTTAAAAAATTAATTAGATAATGCAATCATTAAGTGAATCATTTATTCAAGTCTGTAAAAATCTTTAATTGACATATTATATCTTTGTGGACCACAAATACTTAACCTTGAAAAAGAGTTAAAAATTATATGGCAATAAATTATTACAATTTTTTTACCATCATAATCAAATTTAAATGATTTCACAAAAAATGAGTTAAACATTACATGACATTTTATACAAGTGAAATATTACATTAAATTATTGATATATTGAAAATTTAATTTCTTTAATATTTGATGACCAATAAAACAATCACATGCCAATTTTGGTACGAGAGGCTTTTTATTAAAATTGATGACCATCAAAATTGTGGTACTAGAGTCTTTGATGACCTTTAAAATTATGGCACTAGAGTCTTTATTAATGCATTCATTACAATGTTGCACATGTGGATGAACTCATGAATGACCTCATTTTGTTTCCTCACTTTATGCATATTTCAATTGGATAGTTGTTAAAAATGTGATAATTTTAGTTGTTTAATATTTGATGAGCAAAAATACACTTAAATTTCAATTTTGGTACTAGAATCTTTGTATTAAAATTAACGACCATTAAAACTGTGGTATTAGAATCTTCGTTAATGCATTTAGTATAATCGTGTACACGTGGATGGATTCATGAGCAATCTTATTCTGTTTCCTTATTATGTGTGTCTTTCTTTTGGATGGCTATTAAAAATATAATAATTTTAGTTTTTTATAGCTCATAACAAATAATAAAATCACATCACTGCAAGGAGAACAACTTTTAGTGGAGGTTTTTAGTGTTACAAGATTTGACAAATTTTTTGAAAAAAACCTCTGCTACAACCTCCACTATTTGTAGCTGAGGTTTTAACGGATGTTCCATATAACTATTTTTTTTTGGGCAGGAAGAGGTTTTATTTTTTGGTGCTTATATTGTCGAAGCGCACCTATGTGCCTTTAATACAAAAGCATCGATGTGTACATATAAATCAAAAGGCACTGGTGCTTTTAGATACAATGTCCATTGGATTCACCTTTTTGTTGTATACAACACTGATGCTCTTATAATTTGTATGCACCAATTCTTGTTTGTGTATGCAACATCGATGCTTTCTAAGTCATTCAACGCACCGATGTTTTTACATGTTATATACGCCTAAGTTCTTGTATAATGAGTGTGTCACGGTGCATGTATTAATTTGTGTACCGAAGGGTACTGAAATTTCGAATGTTCGGGATGGGATGTCGACGTGATTCTTTGTTACTAAGCATCAATGCATATATTATATTAAAAACATTGGTGTGTAGATTATATTTAAAGCACTGATGTGTATTATAAACATGTACACCATAAAATGTTAAAGAGATAAATATAATCGCATGTTATATCATTTAAGGAACGATGTTCTTTCTCAATATTGTGCACCAATGATCCAATATAATTAATAGGCATCAATGCGTATAAACCCTTAACCCACACTGATTTCCTTATTATGGAACACACCATTTAGTGAGTTCATAAGAATACAGTGCACTGATATGCATATATTTTAATTAATTGTATTTTTTACAAATTTTCAATTAATCATCTCAAAATCAAATATTTTTTTATAGTAATATTTTTGTTATTGCATTTTGATATAATGATTGCATTAATGCATTATCCGATGGATTATACCGCTGTTATTTGTAACAATGTAAATCATCCACATATTAATTAATCAACAACGAAACATTTTACAACATTCAACAATGCAATAAAATAAGAAACTCATTTTATTATATATGAATAAGAAACCCATGGTCATACAAAATGGGACAACGTAAAGATCCACAATAATCAAGATATAACCAATATGTAATTGTTACACTTATTGGTAACATGTCCTCATGCAATTGGGACAATATGTCAAGTACATTAAACAAAATTTCTGATTTTCACACACAAATATTGGAAAACATACAACTTGTAGTAACAATCAATTATATTGATTGTCATTCATCACTTGAACTATTGTCATCGCTCGAGTTGCGTGCATGCCTCATTTATTCATCGCTTGTAGGCGATATTGTACTTTGGTTATTGAGCCTAACGTTTTCTTGATCAACTTGTTTTTTTATGTTCTTCATCTTCATATTCCATCTCCAAACATAAAAATAAAGTGTAATAAGTATATCTACATTTATGTATATAGTAGAATATACATGATACCATAGCAGGGAGTGTTTAAAAAACAATACACATTCTTTCAAAGCCATGCTGCATGTCGTCTCTCAAAATCCCTTATGTTGGCTGCACTCCATACTTTACTTCTTGCATGTTTAATACACCACGACAAAGCACAATCGATATAATGAATATAAAGGTTTCTTTTTGTTACATTAATTATAAAAAAAGGGAAGTTAAACAATATAGCTACTTAGAAATTGTTCAATTAAACCTTGATACTTGAACATATATTCACAACCCATACTTAACACAACATCGATCAATTTTTCAGTTGGCTCTTCTTTGTATGTTAGCACCTATTAGAAGACAACCATGGACAAGTGTAAATCAATTATTTAAATATTAAGATCACAACAAATATGAAATCTTAAATAAGGTAAAAAATGTAAGTACTCACAAACTATGCGATCAACCATTTTCTTCCTTGTTGTCCTATCTTATGTGCTGAGTGGGTTCCATTTTTTTTTCTTTTTCTGCAACAAAACAATTGAAAATTATTATTTTATGCGATAATCAAATTCAATGTCCATAAAGGAATAAATAAGTGATTACATACATCCGATGCACATTGTTGTTGGGATGGATCCTTCCCCGATGCAAGTATGTTCATTTCTCTTACCATCTCCTTGCAACTCATTGTAGAGCACCGACAATAGGGTGTCTTTGGAAGGATAGTGAGCATCAATGCTTGCTTGAGAGTTTGGAATCATAGGATGAAGTGTAACAATGAAAATTGGTTTGGTATTTTTTCATTTATTTACCCAACCTCGATGCACCTGACAACAGGGATATGCACTGGGTTGTAAGATTCAATGACACCAATGTGCTTTGATTAATGCTTGTTATTTTTATTATAACTTATGACGATGCTTTTGATAATTTAAGCACCAGGGCGTTAGTGTGCACTGGTGCATATGTACCTTAGATGTGCACCGGTAAAAACTCCGACCGCCCACCTCTGCTAACAACCTCCACTATAAACAAAGAAGGGATAAATTTTTTGAAGAGGTTCCATAAGAACCTTCACTAGAATGTGTTCTCGTTGTAGTGCATGTCAATTTTGGTACTAGAGTATTCATCATTTAATCCATTAAAATGTTGCATAAGAGGCTTGTTGAAAAAAATGAAGGGGCATTGAGAAATTGAAACAAACCACAATATTAATATTTTATATTTCTTTAAATAATAGATATAAGATATTGTATTATATAATTCTTAATTTGAGAGTCAATTGGGTTTAGCTCAAGTGGTTGTGTGATGGAGTGTTATCCTCCCCAACGAATTTCTATTCCTTTAAGTGACATGACAAAGCTTAAAGTTTTTACAAAATCTGATTTACCCTAGGTACCATCCTTGGAATGAGAAGAAGTGCTTGGTGGGTTTCCCTAGAAAATGCATTACATGAAACAAATAAAAATAAAATCAATTCTTAATTTGAGGCATACATCCTAATGCATCATATATTTGTCCTACAACTTGCAACAACATACACATTAAGATAATTTTATGCCTTGAATTCATAAATCAAACAAAAAGAACCAACCATCAAATTAAATGTGCCAATAATTAAGGAATGTGAAATATAAAATGAATAATAATGACATCAAACATAAAAAACCAACCATATACTTGGTATAAAAAAGGTGTCATATCAAATAACCATAATGATCATAATGAGATGTCTAAAATATACACAATGGTAATAAAACATCAATGTTCAATCTATGTTACCGATTACCACTAGATCTAGCACTAGAGCTAGAGGCATCAATACATCCTTTAAGAACATAGTCAACAAATTGATTGTGAACTATGGGAGAAAGGTGTTTTGCATGGATATGTACCTCTTGATTAGTGGGTGGTGCATCTATAAAAAGTGGAGTAGGAGTTGTCTCAGGAGTGTTTGGATGATCAATGAGAGAATCATTCTTGGGCTCATCATTAGAAGGCACATGAGCATGTATCTTAGCTCATAAACCACACAAGTCACCCTCTACAATGCGTGAGGGATCCCAAGAATATGACAAAATAATATGGTCATGTCTCGGGGAAGGCCCCTATATATCCTTTCATGCTTTGGATCCTACAAAACCTCTCTATGTGTTAGTCAACTCACCTTGAAGTCAGTCATCGAATCATATATTTGATCAATGATGTTAATATGAAAGTGTATATATAGCCACATATAGTACATCCCTCGCCTATGACCCCCAACCAACTCATCGGGCTCAATGTTATGGACCAAAACCTTAAAATATCATAAGAAACTAGAATACACACCATGTACACCAAATGTGAGTGTGGAGAATAACTCCAATATAAATATGAGATATGAGTTACACAATAACTCTTTAAAGAATAGGATAATCTCCTCCAAATACCCCAATACATTCATACATCCAAACCACCTTTCCCCTCGATAATGCCTACACAATCTCTATATATACCTATCTACACATTGCACATGTGGCCCCTTTATTCCACTAACCACTATTACATATACATTTACCCCATCATATATACATTTAACCCCATTTATTCACCCATTGGGGTCATATAATATACATTTAACCCCATATATTCCCCCCTTAGGGTCATACCATAGTACCATCCTTCAAAAAGTTGTGTCCTCAAAGCTTTGCAGTTAAAGGCTTCACATGTGAGGAAACCAAACAATATGATTTTCTCATGTTCCTAATTTATTCTTTCCATTGATGATGATCCATCCATCCAAACTCAATTATTTTCGTTTTTGATGCTTGGTTGTTGTATAAATTACTTTTCTTTGATTCCATGTATTGTCGTTGCAACTTCTCCAATTTGTTGTAGTTGTTGGTCTTTGATAATATCTTGTTGAATAATGGTTTTGTGATGCCTTGTTTCATGAGTATTGATGATTATTCCACCTTCTTCCTTGATAATGCTCATATTGATGTTCTTGTTTTCCTCAAAATATTTTTTGGTAATGAGGGTGTCGATATGGTTTCACATTTGATGGTCCTTCACTTTGCACACCCATATCACCAGTATTCTTTTCAAATACAATGGAATCCTTTATCCTTTGTGTCTGGTCTTTAATACTACCTATTTTTGAGACAATTCCATCACATTTGACTTTGACATTGTCAAGTTGAATCTCCACTTCTTTAAGAATTTTCTAGTGACCTTCTTGAATCTTGACTTCCTTCTCTTTCTAAAGTTGAATGGTGAAATTTTCCATCAATTTATTTCTTCCTTCTTCAATTCTAGATTACATTTTATATTTTACCTCATCCATATTTAGGGTTTTTTCAATCTTCTTGCAAGTTTCCTCTTCAAGTCTTCTAATACTCTCTTCATTCAAGATCCTTATTTTTTCTTGATTTTGACAATGTTTATTTTCTTCTTTCAATCTCTTGACCTCATCTAGTAGTTTTTTTTTTATTATGGTCATAATCTACATATCTCTTCACCTTTGTTTTTAAATTCTTCCCTTGAACCATCCTTTTCCCACTTCCCTTTTCTACTCTTTCCCTATTTAATTTTTGAACCTCCATAATGAGTGCTTCATTAAGGTCTCGTATATTAGATGGTTCACCACCCTTCTTCTTGATCTCTTTTGTTTCTTATTTTAACTCATCTTGAATTTTATGCATCGCTTCCATTTTTAAGTCATTGATCCATTTTTTTGAGAACAATTATTCAAATACTTCCCATGTGACGTTTCATACAATATTTTTATTAATACTCCAGCACCATTCTCGAGCTTCACCATAAAATGAATAATTGCCCAAAAGGATTTTTACGATATTCATGTACCATCCTCAACCATTCCATGGGATTGATTTCATCTTTATCTTCATCTCCTGCAAATGTAGGTATTTCCATTGTTTCTTAAGTGAGGTCTAAGCACAATCCTCAACTCCCAAATTAAATATATTTGAAACATTGATCCAATGTAGTTCTCATAATTTCCCCAAAATAATCTCTTGTTTTTTCTCTTTTCAATTCCTTTTGAATCACCTCAATCATACATCCCAATCAAACGTTATGATAATTTTAAGTCAACATACCTTTTAAAACCTTGATTTGGAGACTCTCTTGTTGGACGACGTTTCTCCTAATGCATCTTTGAAACTCCAACCCTTATGAGTCTGAAAATTTGACCCATAGTATTATAATATGTATTCTATGCAATTCCATAGGTTTGAACAAAGTTTGATGTGCCAAGTGAAAGTTATGGCAACTTTGCCAAAACTTGTTGATTTTTGGCACTTTCTAGAGAGAGAATTTTACATTTATGAAATGCTTCCAAAATTTTGATATGAAACACTATAGTTTGTTCTCTTTCCAATGAAACTAGTGGCACTAAAATTGAATAATTTTAGAATCATATATGTTTGTTTTACCCCTAATACCTATTTGAGACTCTTTTTAGGGACAATCAAGAAACCCTAATTTTCACAACCTATATTTTAGAAAGTATAGTGAATCAAAAATTGAAATTTTTAACAAAAGTATTGCATTATGTCCCCTCACTCTTCCAAAGGCTTCAATGTGTGAAAATTCCCTAAAATACTTTATAGAAAAAAATCTAAAATAACTCGTTTGAAGTAGCAAAACCCTAGGATCATATGCTCTGAAACCAAATGTTATGAACCAACACCTTAAAAAATCATAAGAAACCAGAGAATACACCATGTACACCAAATGTGAGAATGGATCAAAACTCCAATATAGACAAGGGATATGAGTTATGTAACACCCTGTTTCCCCCAGTCTGTAAAAATAACTATATTGGCCAAGAACTATGGCAAACTCAAAGATGTGAATGTTTGATTTGAAGAACCTTTGTATAAAAGGTCGATGAATGTAAATTATGTTATGATTATGTGTTGCATGTCTACTAGGAGGGGGATGTGATAAAAAGAGACCATGATGGCTAATGAGAGGTGGTGGAAGGGACCTGGAATGGTTGCGTTAACTTCCACCGAGCCAGTACCGTACTGGTTTTTACTTGCTCAAAAACCAAAGCAACTCTCTGACCCTGGAATGGATTTCCCATCAGATTGGTAGGTGGGGAGGTTCCTCAAGATTTAATGAGGGGATGGGAGTGAACCACCGATCTGTAACAGCTTCTAGACCTGACCACGGATGGGGAAATTCGTGCCACACACAATCTTGCAGAGAAAAGGCAAGAGAGGAAGTGTGGTAAGAGGAGAGAGGAGGACACACGCGACAGGGATCGCGGAAGAAAACTGGAGGAGCTCTGGAAATACAGGGAGTTCTGAACAGAGGAGAAGGAGAGTAACTTTCGTCCTTGACTTCCGTTGAGCTGGAAGTAGGAGACTGAATCCCAAGCATCGTGGTCTAGCTCGGGGGTGGCTAGTGGTAAATCTGTTTGGAGTCACTGAGCCTATGGTTGGGTGGAAATGAGCACCCCTCTCAGCAGTCGCATCACACCTAGTGTTTTCTGATAAGTGTTTATATCTTGTATCTTGAATTGAATATCTTGGACGCATGCTCATGTTTGTACACTCATAAATGGTTTCTTTATAGAAGTGTTTGCCTGGTGTTTTGATCGGAAATAATGGATGCATGCTTATACTTATATGACCATAATCAGTTTATGTATAGAATGAATTAGTTCAGATTACGAGTCCGTTCCCTTGAGATTTGTCCCATTTACTTGACTCACGCTATGCCCTGGTTTGATTTCCCAAAGGCACCTCCTTCCGGGAAGTTCCCTTGCATTCCAGAGCCGGAGTGAGTTCCTTGAAAAGACTACCATTTTAGTAAACCCACGAGTTTACTTCACGCTTGTCACAGAGTTCGTAGCTCGGTGATTTAGGAAGGCTTTTCAGTCAGGTCACCAAGCCTAGGGATAATTACCCAAGAACCCGCTGAAGGATCATGTGATTTGAGTCTGGAAACCTTGTACAAGAGAGAGTGGTTCTCTCAGGTTTCCTGTGTTTCGGCACCCAGGAAACCCAAGGGAAAGTTCCCTCGTATTCACCAGTCGTGAAATCCCGATATGCAAAACCCCGAATCGGTTTAGCGTGAATAGGTTTTGGTGTTTCGTCACCCGGGAAACCCAAGGGCAAGTTCCCTCGTATTCATCAGTCGCGAAATCCCGATATGAGAAACCCCGAATCGGTTTAGCGTGAATAGGTTTCAGCACCCAGGAAACCCGAGGGCAAGTTCCCTCGTATTCTCCAGTCGTGAAATCCCGATATGCGAAACCCCAAATCGGTTTAGCGTGAATAGGTTTTGGTGTTTCAGCACCTGGGAAACCCAAGGGCAAGACCCCTCGTATTCACCAGTCACGAAATCCCGATATGCGAAACCCCGAATCGGTTTAGCATGAAAAGGTTTCGGCGTTTCGGCACCCGGGATACCCAAGGGCAAGACCCCTCATCTTCACCAGTCGTGAAATATTGGTACGCAAAACCCCAATGCGCTTTGTGAATGAGCCCTAGGTCACCGGACAAAGTCTTGTGGTAGGAAAGAGGAGTCCCGAAAGAATCTGGACCGCCCATTTGTAGGGACGCGTGGCGAAGATCTAAGGCCACCAGGGTTCTGGACATCAGAGGAATAGGAGTGAAGACCTCACCAGAAATCCCGAAAGGTAGAATGTCAGGATTTAATCCAAGCCTTTGATCAAGTTGACGATCTGGACCATAGATCCGGATGATATCAGGCTTTCGGGTTCCGGGGATTCAAAAGGGAAAGGAGGAACGCTTACATCGTGATTCCCCGAATTGCGAAACCCCAAAAGAATTTAGAGGAATAGCACCAGGTCCTAGGACCGGTCGTATGAAAAGCGACCCAAGGGAGGAGCTAAGGATCTGTTAGACCCTTTCGGGTTTTGGCATTTCGAAAGACAGAGAACAGGGGAACGCTTGCATCGTGATTCCCCGAATCACAAAATCCAGAAGCGCCCTTTTGGTAAGGCCCATGGTCATAGCCTACGATCACATGGAGGAGGATAAGGGAAGGGATGGTCTGTGCTAGGCCCCATAGAAATTTGGGGATTCTATCCCTTGAAGAAAAGACANTAGTGGGTGTGTGACAAATTGGTATCAGAGCATGGTTACAACACTTGGCCTGCTTGGGATCATGAACGAGTTGCGCAAAAACTCCATTTGAAGTACTCTTAAAAGAAGTAACCCTCTACCTTAACCCCCTTTATCAAAAGTCGAAGTTAAGAATGAAAATTTCCTGTTGTGTGTATGCATTTGAAAAATATGAATTATGCGCTGATTGTGAATGAATATAATGTTGACTAACAACAAGTGTTTTTCCTGCACAACAAGCGGACGATCAACCGCGGGAAACTGCAGACACATAGAATGGTGATGCACCATGAAGTGGGGGATGGCTCCCACAATAGAGACAAAGAGTCTGATGAAAGGAGAGTGGTGGAGACCCCTCCAGATCTAGCTGAGACTGTGAGGAGCCTCATGGTATAACTATAGAGTTGCAAGGCTGACAATGAGAGGTTGATAAAAGAGCAAGAGAAGCAAACAGAGATTAATGCAGTCTTGTTGCAGAGCTTATCTGACATACAAAGACAATTGTAGCATGGACCTGACACCAGTCACACAGACCAACGATAGACGAAGAGAAGTTGAAGCCCACCTTGAATACGGAAACGTGGTCCTTTAAGTGGCCACACTGGGAGGAGCACCTCGAGAAAGGTCCACCCCAGAGATAAGGGACAAGCGTTGGACGATTCCTCTGGAAAGGAAACTAGCAACTCGGAGGGATCTTCTAGTAGCAGAACTAGTTCTTACTCCCGAAGAAAATGGAAGAAGCGAAATCATTCCAAAAATCATAATCTCGAAGAATTCAAGAAGGCCAAACCACCCTCTTTCGACGGTGAAATAAAGAAGGGAGAGGAAGCAGAGGCCTGGCTGCTTGGACTAAAGAAGTATTTCAGAGTCCATGACTTCTCGGAAAACTTGAAGGCCCGAGTAGCCGCTTTCAACCTGAATGGGAAGGCTTCCATTTGGTGGGAAGACCTTAAGAACATAAAAGGGATTCACGAAGAGGACCTATATTGGGAACGGTTTGAGAAATACTTCAGGAAGAAGTATCTGTCAGAAAAGTATTTCGACGAAAAGACTAAAGAATTCTATGAACTCAAGCTGGGACAATGCACCATAGAGGAATATGTCAGCAGATTCCTCGAGTTGCTGAGGTACGTACCCTATATAAAAGCAGAAAAGGCAAAGGTGCAATGATTCATCAGTGGACTACCTAAGGACTATTAGATTAGGATTGAGTTCGACGAGCCCAAGACCCTAGAAGACATTATCCGAAAGGCAAGATATTGTTATGAACAACTTGGGCATCGGACAAAACCTCGTGAAGGCTGGAAGCAGAAGAATAGTTCAGGATTCCAGAAAAAGGGGTTTAAATCCCCAAGATTTAAAAACTATAAAAAGGACTCAAGGATGAGCTTCCCAACCCGAAGTGTACACCAGCAGAATTTCCCCTCCCAGAGCAGAAATAAACCTCTTGGATCTACCCCAGGAAATATTGATAACCCGAAGAAAGAACCCTTGAAATGTTTGGGTTGTGGAGAAGAACATCTACTGAGGGACTGCACGCACCGACAACAGAACAATCGGAGAATTTACAATGTTCAAGAAGCTACCACCGTCAATGATGTGGTCAGGAGCATGCGGAAAATTTATGCAGCCTTGGATAATAAACAAGCTGACCACCAAGCTTCAATGGTGGAGATGGAAGGTATGATCACCAACCATCTAGTGTCTATTCTAATTGACCCTAGTTCAAATTTGAGTTATATAGCCCCTAACGATGTTGATAAGTGTAAATTACAACCACATAAACAAGCCAAGCCATGGTTGGTACAGTTAGCCACCAGCACCAAAAGAAAAGTAATGGAGGTCATACCATCTTGCCAATTCACTATGGGTGAATTCCCCACCCAAGCAACCCTTAACGTATTACCCCTAGGATAGTATGACCTATTGATTGGTATGGACTGGCTAGTCACATATAAAGACAGACTAGACTGTTACCATAAAACCTTAGAATGTGTAAGTGAAGAAGGAAGAAGGATAACCCTTCAAGGGATCCAAAAACCTGTCTCGGTGAGACGAATATCAACTCTTCAAATGAGAAAGTTTTGTAGAAAGGGGTGTCCACTATATGCGATACAGGTGTTGGAATCAGTTGAAGATGACAAACTCAGCCTCAAAGATCACCCCACACTAAGAGAATATAGAGATGTATTTCCAGAAGAGGTACCGGGTTTACCTCCGAGAAGGGATATTGACTTCTCGATAGAACTTGCACCAGGAGCGGTGCCAGTGTCTAGGACACCCTATAGAATGAGCACACCCGAGCTAGTTGAGCTTAAACTACAACTAAAGGAAATGATGGACAAAGGCTATATCCAGCCCAGTGTGTCTCCATGGGGAGAACCAGTCCTGTTTGTGAAAAAGAAAGACGGTACCCTCCAACTGTGCATAGATTATAGACAACTCAATAAGGTAACCATAAAGAACAAGTACCCCTTACCCAGGATCGATGACCTGTTCAATCAATTGGGAGGTGCTTCCATCTTCTCAAAGATTGAATTGAGATCTAGATACCATCAAGTCCGAATCAAGGGTGAAGACATCCACAAAACTGCCTTCAGGATGAGATATGGTCACTATGAGTTTGTGGTAGTACCATTTGTATTGACCAATGCCCCTGCCACTTTTATGTGCTTGATGAACAATGTGCTCAACAAATTCCTAGACAAATTTGTACTAGTTTTTATTGACGATATATTAATTTACTCCAAGAATAGAGAGGAACATCTTAGACTTGTGATTCAAGTGCTAAGAGAACATCAGCTCTATGCCAATTTTAGCAAGTGCAACTTTTTCCATAAGCAAATACATTACTTGGGCCATGTCATATATGAAGAGGGAGTAGCAGTAGATCCTGACAAGATCAGGTCTATCATGGAATGGCCTACCCCAAAGGACGTTTCAGATATCAGATCCTTTATGGGCTTAGCAGGATACTATAGGAGATTTATAAAAGGATTCTCCAAGATTGGTTGTCCAATCACTACCCTCTAGAAGAAGGGAGCTAAATTCACGTGGACACAAGAATGTGAAGAAAGATTTCAATCCCTAAAACACCTTCTAACCCATGCACCTGTGTTGAAGATCGTTGATCCCAAAAACGACTTCCTCGTGTGCATAGATGCCTGTAAGGAAGGGCTCAGAGGAGTCCTTATGCAAGGAGGAAGTGTAGTATGCTATGAATCCCAAAAATTGAATGAGCACGAAGTCAACTATGTGACCCATGATCTAGAGATGGCCGCCATAGTGCATGCCTTAAAAATGTGGAGACATTACCTCCTGGGAAGGAAATTTGTACTTATGACCGACCACTGTGGATTGCGATATTTGTTTAACCAACCAAAGCTCAATGCCAGACAAGCTAGGTGGATGGCCCTCCTTAGTGAGTTTTATTTTGAAATCAAACATGTTAAAGGAAAGGAAAATAAGGTGGTCGATTCCCTTAGCAGAAGTATGAAAACAATTCACCTGGCAACAGTGAGAACCTGCGAGACGAATGTCAAAGAAAGAGTCAGGAATGCACAAGAAACAGACACATTCTTCTAGACTGTGATTTCGTACCTAGAGCAAGAACCCACAAGAATAAGGTATGAAGGCTACCAGATGATAGATGGAGGTCTGCTAACTTATAGAAACAAATTGTATATTCCAGATTGTGACGACTTGAAGAGGTTCATAATGGATGAACTACATAAAAGACCATATACTGGTCACCCGGGATATCAAAAGATGATCACAACCACTAGGAAACAATTATGTTGGCCTGGGTTAAAGAAATACATAGCTAACTATTTAGCTAAGTGCCTAGAATGCAAACAGGTTAAAGCATAACATCGACACCCAACAAGATTATTACAACCTCTACCAATCCTGGAATGGAAATGGGAAACCATTTCCATGGACTTCATCACCAGATTACCAACATCAACCAAACAGAATGACACCATCATGGTAGTGGTGGATAAATTGAGCAAGTCCGCCCATTTTATCCCCATCAAATCGACTTGCAAGGCAATATATATCGCCAGCATATTCATGAAGGAGATATTCAGACTACATGGTATGCCTAAAGAGATCGTGTCTGACGGAGACACTAAATTTACTTCCAACTTTTGGAAATCCTTGATGGTTGGTCTAGAGACCAAATTACTGTTTAGCACAGCCTATCATCCTCAAACCGATGGACAGACAAAAAGAGTGAACCAAATATTGGAAGACATGCTAAGGATGCATGTAATGCATCAACCTAAAAAGTGGGAAGATTACCTGCCACTGGTGGAATTCGCCTACAACAACGGCTACCAAGAATCCTTGAAGACGAGTCCTTTCGAAGTCCTCTATGGTAGACCGTGCAACACTCCAGTCAGTTGGAGTAACCCAGTAAACAAAATTACTGTTAGACCCTACATGTTGAAAGAAATGGAACAACAAGTGATTCAGATTAAACAGAATCTGAAGGTCGCTCAGAACAGACAGAAAAGTTACGCCGACCGAAAGAGGACTCCAAGAGAATTCAAGATGGGAGACCACGTATATCTCAGAGTTAGGCCCAGGAAGAGTTCCCTGAGGATGGGATCTTGTGCCAAGTTGGCACCTCGATATTGCAGACCCTTTGAAGTTCTAGATAGAGTGGGACTTGTAGCCTATAGGCTAGCACTTCCTCCCACAGTAAAAACACATAATGTTTTCCATGTTTCATTATTGAAGAAATATGTACACGATTCTAATCACGATAGAGATGATAAGGCACACACATCTCACATACTTTCACCTAAAAGGATGCATAGGCAACTATTCCCTAGTAACTTGGAAGTCACGGGAGTTAGTAATGTTCTCTCCAACATTCTTTTGAACATATGTCAATTGAGTCTATGTTGTAAAACTAGACAACACACGGGGAAATCAAGAGCATGGCACCCCATCCTAGATAAATTTTGGGTGAAGTAAGTGTCCTCCTTTATGGGCTAGTACCATAAATTGGGCCCAACACTGAATGCATCTCTGGCAATATCCAGATGATGGATCAATTGACTGAAAAATGTGGTGTTCCCCTTGAGGGATGTAACCTCCTCTTAAAACTTTAGAAGGAAAACATCCATCAAAAGGGAATGGGTATCCATAGTAAAAGGAAAAGGAAACATATATTTCTCCCTCTCATGGGCCTCCCAAGTCCAAAATACTTATATGCATCATCTTGTTATCACTATCTCTAATTCACATACAAACCTCATGTTGACATGGTCGGTGTGACCTTGATCAACGATAGGGGTTACCTCCAGTGAGAAGTCCCAATTAGACCTCACACCATTTGGAATAGGAAACCCATCCAGATTTGGGCCCGACAACCATTATTGGTTTGGGGTTTACCAGTTGTAGCCTGGTCCACTAGTGACGGTTTATAAGCTAAAGAATGAAATGAAACTAATCTAAGATGAAAATGCATGCATCCAGATGAAATTAAATATAAAAAGAGAGTAAACACAAAACCACACATGCTCCTATCAATGGTCTGGGAAATAGTTCACAAAGAG